>NQII01009625.1:0-34617 GCA_002778355.1 Clitarchus hookeri | reverse complement strand
TAAATGTTTTTGGGTTCAAAACCAACGCAATATTGTTGAAGCTTCTCTGTCCAATTTTGTACTACTTCTGTGTCTAATGAGGCCCCTTCTCCACTAATGGTTTTATAAGATATCTTATGCAGAGATTTGAATTTGTCGAGCCATCCTACAGAGGCTTTAAAATCCATTTGACCTAAATTTTTTGCAACTTCTTCTATCTAAAATTTCCTTTTTATTTTTTATAATCTCACTCACTTGAGTCTTTCCTATTTTGAATTTTGAAGCGCAGTATCGCACACTTAGTTTTTCATGTTCACTGGCTTTAATTATTTCCACTTTTTCTTTAAGCGTCAAACGCACACGGGGAGGCATATTATAGCTGTGTTTATCGCTCGAAAATCGGAAACAAACTGAAGAGGTAAACATGTTTGTACAGTGTGGCGCAATTGAAATCTAGGAATTTGAGACAAAGGATGTTAGTGGAAGGCAAACCAAACAGAGGGGAGAAGGCTTTTCTCAGAAAACATTCCTTTCCGGGAGGCTGCTGTCCGCTTTTGGGAGATTTTTGGGGTCAGAATATACACGAAAGAGCTGTCCACGTCCGTTATAGGGAGTTTCCGCTTTATAGAAGAATTTAATATGAAGAAATGAATGGGACTATGCCGGGGAATCAGAATTTGTCCGCTCAAGAGAGTTGTCCGCTTTTGAGAAGTGTCCGTTAAGGGAAGTTTCACTGTATATATAAAGCATGCATCATATAAAATGAATGCAGATCGTTACTACTACATTCATCTACTATGAGTGTGTACTCTGTAACAGCGAGAAGCCCTGAAGAGACGCTACAACCAATACAGTATCAATGTTACTACTGTGANTGTACTCTGTAACAGCGAGAAGCCCTGAAGAGACGCTACAACCAATACAGTATCAATGTTACTACTGTGATTGTATGCTCTGCTACAATATGAAAATGAAATCTATGTTGAAGACTTACCAACTACAACATGGTCAACAGCAAGGGGNTGTATGCTCTGCTACAATATGAAAATGAAATCTATGTTGAAGACTTACCAACTACAACATGGTCAACAGCAAGGGGTCCTGAAGAATCGATGCAAGCAGTACGACATCAATGTAACTACTATGGAAATACTTTTGGCACAAGGTATAGTTCACGCCGACATGAATGTTGTCATTGCATGTTCAGCCCAGCATACAAAGCATTCCACTGTGATAACTGTGATGCCATGTTTACCCAAAGTGATAACCTGTATAGACATAACAATACATGCAAAGGCCATGTTTGTCATTCATCGGGAAGCGAGTGCAAGTATTGCGACAAGACATTCAGCAAGAGCAGCTGGACAAACGACATGAAGATAGCAACTGTAAATTTGCTACCGTCTACAAGACCTACCCATGTGATATCTGTCGTGCAGTATATTCAAATAAGACAGCTTGAATGCTTACAACAGATATTGTTCTTCTTCCAAAACAGAAAGCATAAATGTTTCGCTCGAATGAAGAAGAATATGGCGAGCATGTATCAAATGTGATTATGTATTCATATTATGTCAACTGTGTAAATAAAGGTAAAAGTATGTAAATTATTTCTGTGTTGTTCATTTATCTTAACCCTCTCTAATATTAATTTCACCTTCACCACTGAGAAAAAAAACAAGATTTTGTCAAAAGTCTGAAATATATTTAATAGTTTTTGTATATTGTCAAGTCTCGAACTCAGTTCACTATCGATGGGTCGCTTGAGCAATACGTACAGAAGCTCTCACTACCAGCAACGAAAATGACTACATGCGTGCGTGTGTGTGTGTGTATATATATATATATATATATATGTATATGTATATATATATATATATATACATATATATATATATATATATATATATGTATATATATATATATATATGTCCTAAGCATAGCTAGCTATAATTTCCAAACCAAATAAATATGAACAACATATATGTGTAAGTAAAATTTGGGATGGATAACTTATAACAAACTGAGATATGCAAAAAGCAATATATATACAAATATGATACATACATGAGACATGTAGTTGCGGTAACTGTAAAAAACCGTTTATGATAATATATAAACAATCATTGTCAGTCCTACACAAGGGTAGACTGCGACTGTTGTCATATGCCAGGGAATATGTGAAACAGCTCAGATGGTCAGCTGGCGATGTGAGCACCGTGCAGGTCTTGGCAAGTTTAACGGAAACGTAGTACCCTGACTCAGAGGTATCTAACAACCTACTCATCATGGAAGAACGTACACGGAGGCGTGTATCGTGAACCTTCTGCGAAGAGTGACGGGAAAGTCTAGCTGCTTATTTTGTAAAGACTTCAATGACTCAGTCGAAAGACTAAAATATATATGAAAGCATATATGTAAATAAAATTCAGGATGGATAATTTACAACAAACCAAGATATGTAAAAAGCAAAAAAATACATACAAATGTGATACATACATGTGACACATAGTCGTGATAACTGTAAAAAAATACTTATATGATAATATAAACCATCATCGTCAGTCCTACACAAGGGTCGGCAGCGCAAGTTATCGCTAACATGGGTAGCCCTTAACAATCAGACATAGAATGAAAAAATGTATACTATCTATCACTGAAGTTAATGTAACGTTTCATTAAACGACTTGTAAAGGTTGTGTCCCTTTGCTTGCTACTAAACACAGTGTATGTAAACCAGTAGTCATGCAAGAGTCTATGTCACTGATATATATTGATGATTAGATATTTAAAAAAATGTAAAGGTAAATAGTTATAAACTTCCACCGACCGCTGCATATTGCACATGCAACTAACACTATCCATTGTGTTAGACCAAAAAAAATACACTCTCAAAACGCTGATACTAGCAGGCATAAAAATAAAAGAAAAGTATTTATTATCACCTACCATCATGTATTGTACAAGTGACGAGCACTGTACAACACATCGCGCGATGCTAGACAACACTGTACGTCTGACTAGTGTGGTAGCCTTGGTTAGTACAGCAAAATAAATAGGAAAACTATCTTTCTCACATACATCTTACGTTCGAGCTATGCTACAGAGACACACAAATTCAACCAAGCAACAAACAACATATATAACATTAGACTAAAGTAAAATACTATGACAGAATCGTGAAGTATGGAGAATGATAAGGTTGACACTACCACATACCATCGCAAAGAGATATAAAAAAATGTAAAGTAAACACGTTATAAGTACTTACCAACCAACCAGCGCATATTGCNTACCATCGCAAAGAGATATAAAAAAATGTAAAGTAAACACGTTATAAGTACTTACCAACCAACCAGCGCATATTGCTCAAGTGTCAGATACTCTACGAGACTTTAGATAGTACGAGACAAGATCAGACCATCCTGGTCAGTAAAACAGTCATTCCACCTTGGTTTTCTCATATTCCTTCTAACAACCTTTCACCTGGCACCCTGATGGAGACATGTCTCATGCTCTACCATTCCACTTCGGTTTTCTCATATTCCTTCCAGCATCCTTTCACCTGACATCATAGTGGTGGCAAGTCCCATGCTCGTCGAGCATGATAGTGTTTGAGAAAAAAAAGTCTTCTTACAGTAACAAAACAAATAACTTTCTCGATTATTTTCCATCGCCGAAGATGAAGAACATGTTCATCTTAGCCACTGTTCACTTGTCAAAGTCTGAATAGCAACTGAGACAGACAGAATGATANGTCGTGTATGTAGGCTGAGAGACGGATCATAAACAAGGTGCAAGTACCATGTACGCTGAAGGTCATAGCAACTACGTGAGTCATACACAGACTACAAGTAACGTGTACGCACACACGCACGCAACCTACATGCTGGAATAATTATGTTTAATGAGACTGTATGACTCGTCTCTCACTTCTGTTAAAGAAAGGTAAAATATATAAATTATTATTATTACTTCAGTGTCATTCATTTATCATAACCATGCTAATATTAGGTTCACGTCCATCACTAGGAAAATAAAATTAGCTGATTTAGTAAAAGAACAAAAGAGAATTAATAGTTTATATAGTTTCAAAGCTCGAACTCAGTTCTCTATCGAAGGATTCTTGAGACGACGGTCATCTTGGATGGCATCATAATATGATTATTATTTTAGCATTATTCATTTATCATAACCATGCTAATATTAGGTTCACGTCCATCACTAGGAAAAGTAAATTACCAGATTTTGTCAAAGTCCGAAAGAGAATTAATAGTCAAAGTACGAACGAGAATTAATAGTTTGTATAGTTCCAAGGCTCGAACTCAGTTCTCTATCGAAGAATTCTTGAGACGACTACCATCATGGATGACATCATATTATTATTATTATTTTAGCATTATTCATTTATCATAACCATGCTAATATTAGGTTCACGTACATCACTAGGAAAAGTAAATTACCAGATTTTGTCAAAGTTCGAAAGAGAATTAATAGTTCAGTCAGTGGTGCATGGCCATATATCCTCGGGCTAGGGGTGTCTCGGGTTCCTTCTGCCTTCGAGCAGCTTCGGCGGGGGTGACTCCTCCCTTCGTAGGCGGAGCTGTACTTGCTGCCATCTCTCGGGGGCAACTGGAAGTAGGTCTTCCTGGTGTACGGGTGGTATCGGCTGCGCTAGCTTAGGGGCACCTTCGCTGGCATGGTCGACTGGTCTCCCTTCTCACTGGGTTTTGTTTAGGTGGGGGCGATTTATATTATTCTCTTCCTTGCGATGCATTCCGCTCTCTTATCTACGGTGACAAAATGCTGGTCTTGGTGGCTGCCATTCAGTGTTTGTTTCACTTCTGGGGCATGTGGCGCACACGTGATGATACGGAGTTGCAGCAAAAAGAAATAGTATATCAATGCATCACGCGTCAAAGGTGCGAGTTGTGTTTGGTGGCTTCTTGAAGACTAGCGGTGAACCTTGTCTAAACAGTGTGCTCCTGTCGGGGCCTAAGTTGTAAAAGCATGTGATTACATAGTGCTGAGCTTAAGAACATCACCTGTTGCTTTAACAGCTGATGTATGTAAAATGTACCACCAGGTTGTAATCGACCCTGTGGATCAGAAATTCCAGTTCATCCTTTGGCGAAACTCTATTGGTGGTCCAGTGAGTNCCAGGTTGTAATCGACCCTGTGGATCAGAAATTCCAGTTCATCCTTTGGCGAAACTCTATTGGTGGTCCAGTGAGTATTTTTGAACTCAATACAGTGACTTATGGCCTGGCATCTTCACTATTCCAGGTTTTCCGAACAATGGAGCAACTGGCAATTGATGAAGGTGCCAAGTATCCCTTGGCTGCTTGTGCCTTATTACATGATATTTTCGTGGACATTGTGCCTGGGACAGAGGCACTTGAACTGAAGGCTCAGTAGTGGCACTGCTGGGAGCAGGTGGTTTCCAGCTACACAAGTGGTGTTCAAATCATAGCAGTGTAATAAAGAGCACTGACCCAAGTGAAGGTGCTATACATTTTTAAAGCACAAGCTCAGTGAAGGAGTTAGGAATACACTGGGACCTGTTAAGGGATCAGTTCTGCTACAAGGTAAAAGGGCCAGTGGTACCAACTACCAAACGTGGTATCCTATCCCTGATTGCACGGTTGCACGATCCATGTGGCTGGCTAGCCCTTATGGTGACTGCAAGTAAGATAATACTCCAGGTTTTGTGGACCAGAGGCCTTGGTTGGGATGAGAAGGTAGGAGGGGATGTGTTAAGTGATTGGGAGACCTTCGAGGCTGCATTAATCTTGTTATCTCTGGTGAGAGTACAAAGACTCATTCCAGTACGAGAATCCCAGGTTCAATTCCATGGGTTTTGTGATGCAAGTGAAAAGNGGTGAGAGTACAAAGACTCATTCCAGTACGAGAATCCCAGGTTCAATTCCATGGGTTTTGTGATGCAAGTGAAAAGGCCTATGCAGCAGTTATGTATGCTTGGTTTCCGAGAGTGAATGGAGAAGTCACTGTTGACTTGGTGATTGCAAACTCTAAGGTAGCTCCTTTAAAAACTATGTCAATTCCAAAACTTGAGCTCTGTGCAGCACACTTGTTAAGCAAGCTGTGGCAACATGTCTTGGAACTCTTTCAACCAAAGATCAAGGATACAGTATTGCATGTGGGGACAGATTCAACAGTTGTGTTAACATGATTAAGAATGTCACCACACAGGCTGCAAACTTTTGTGGCCAATAGAGTCGCAGAAATTCAGTCAGTAGTGCCTCCAAGTGCATAGAGTCATGTTCCCTCGGAGTGTAACCAGGCTGATGCAGCTTCACGTGGATGTCTGCCTGACCAGTTGCTGGGCCAGTCTAATTGGTTCTGGGGTCCTGACTGGCTGCTGCAGTAAGCGGAACACTGGCCATCACACCATGTTCCAGACCCAGGTGAAGTTCCAGAGATGAAGCACTCATCAGCTGCAGTGTTGGTTGCACTGCAGGAAACCCCACACCTCAGAATATCAGCAGGGCTTCCTCCAGAATTGCTTATCTCTACGGAAACTGTAGTGTGTTATGGCGTGGGTTCTGTGGGCAAAGGCAGTCTTTCAGAGACAGACACTTTCATGTGAGCCAGGTTTGACATTGGAAGAGCGAAGAAATGCCTTGGTCATGTGGGTTAAACTTGTTCAGTTGTTCTACTTCAAGGAAGACTTCACTGCTATCAAATGGGGTGAAACAAACAGCAAGAACATCCAGGCACTGGCACAGTGTATTGATTTGCAAGGAATTGTCGGGGTGGGCGGCAGGTTGCAAAATGCAGTGATACCTGAAACGGCTAAGCATCCGATCCTGTTACCACATCAGAGTAAACTTTCAGAGCTGATTGTGTTTCACTATCATGTTTGCCACCTACACGCTGGACCACAAGCTATGTTGTATCTCACTCGTTGATATTATTGGATCATCTCAGCACGATCACTCATCCGCAAGTTGGTACATAACTGTGTAACTGCTTTAGAGCCAAACCTCGGTCAATCAACCCTTTGATGTCTGTGCTGACAAAGATTAAGTTAAGTCAGGTGAGAACCTTCCGTTCAGTTGGGACTGACTTTGGTGGCCCGTTCCGTGCTTTGCCAGCTGTGATCGCAAGAGGACTGCACTAAAGGTATATCTATGTGTGTTTGTCTGCTTGTCCACCAAGGCAGTGCACATTGAAATGGTGACAAATCTGTCAGTGGCAGCATTTCCAGCACCTCTGAAGCATTTTGTTTCCATCACAAGTTTGCCATCAGACATCTACTCGGACATTGGCACCAACATGGTTGGGACAAGTAATTATTTGAAAGAGGTTCACCAAGAACTGTTTAAGAGTGCTCATAAGCAGCAGATAGCAGACAGTGCAACTGAACAAGGAATCAAATGGTATTTCAACCCACCTGCCAGCTCTCACTTTGGCGGTATCTGGGAGGCCGCTATAAAAAGTATCAAGCATCACATGAAGCTAGTTGTAGGCAACCAGCTATTGACCTACGAAGAGTTAGCAACACTTCTGGCTCAGATATCTGCAGTACTCAACTCACGACCTCTGTACCTGTTGTCAGCAAGCCCAGATGAATTTGATGTGCTCATCCCAGGACATTTCCTTGTTCCTTGTTGGGGAACCCCTTGTTGCTGTACCAGACTGCGATATACTGGAGTTGCCTCTTAATCGACTAAATAAGTGGCAAATGGTTACTCAGTTTCATCAAAGAATTTGGAAACAACGGAGTCTGGAGTATCTCCACACACTTTATCAGAGAGCAAAGTGGACCAAACCCACTCCAAATATTAGTGTTGATCACCTGGACCTTTTGAAGGATCCAATTCTGAAGTGGAAAACGGCATGAGTGGTTGCAGTACATCCAGGCCTTGATGGTGTGGTTCGAGTGTTTTCACTTCGGACATCTCAAGTGGAGCTTATTCTGTCTGTCACCAAGATTTGTCTTTTGCCAGTGGAGTAGAACAGCAACTGAAGAACCATAGTGATAAAGAATATTTTTGTTTTGTGTTGTATATGTGTACTTTTTCAGTGGTCATCTTCTTACAACTAGAAAATACTTATTTTCAGTGGTCAGAATGTTGGCGTTAGTAACATTTTTTAATTTGTATTATTTGAGACAGTTTTTTACTCTGTATTTGACTTGTCACACTAGCGCTGTGAGTGTGGGTAAACGGCAGTTACGTGAAGTAATGGCGGGCCGTTCCTATCATTATTTTTATATATTCGAACAAAGTTTACTGTACTTTTTATATTTCCTACACAATATCTCACTTCAAACTGATGGCTGAGCAGTCAAGAGGACTGGTAAAGTAGATGAAAATTTTGTAAATTCTATGCTGAGGTGAACTTTTAGGTTAAGAATTTTGATGATACAATTGAACTGAGGTGGTTAAGAGGTAGCATGAGGAAATTCAAGATGCCATTTAACCATGGGTGTAGGCTAACAAGGGGGAGTTGGGGCAGCAAGGTCATGGTCCAACATCCAACTTGGCTGTCCCCTGGGCTGCAGTGTCTAGTGTGGTGATGTTTATGAATCAGCAGCTGTGTGGGAATGTTTGCCTTCCAAATGCCAGTTCGTTTAAATTCATGGAGTTGTTTGGCGCCACTCCATACACCCAATTATTATACTCGTGAGCAGTTGAATACGATACCTGCCCAATAGCGCGTACGCTATGCGCAGAATAACTCCAAGTCTGGATGGCTGTTNATATTTTTGTTTTGTGTTGTATATGTGTACTTTTTCAGTGGTCATCTTCTTACAACTAGAAAATACTTATTTTCAGTGGTCAGAATGTTGGCGTTAGTAACATTTTTTAATTTGTATTATTTGAGACAGTTTTTTACTCTGTATTTGACTTGTCACACTAGCGCTGTGAGTGTGGGTAAACGGCAGTTACGTGAAGTAATGGCGGGCCGTTCCTATCATTATTTTTATATATTCGAACAAAGTTTACTGTACTTTTTATATTTCCTACACAATATCTCACTTCAAACTGATGGCTGAGCAGTCAAGAGGACTGGTAAAGTAGATGAAAATTTTGTAAATTCTATGCTGAGGTGAACTTTTAGGTTAAGAATTTTGATGATACAATTGAACTGAGGTGGTTAAGAGGTAGCATGAGGAAATTCAAGATGCCATTTAACCATGGGTGTAGGCTAACAAGGGGGAGTTGGGGCAGCAAGGTCATGGTCCAACATCCAACTTGGCTGTCCCCTGGGCTGCAGTGTCTAGTGTGGTGATGTTTATGAATCAGCAGCTGTGTGGGAATGTTTGCCTTCCAAATGCCAGTTCGTTTAAATTCATGGAGTTGTTTGGCGCCACTCCATACACCCAATTATTATACTCGTGAGCAGTTGAATACGATACCTGCCCAATAGCGCGTACGCTATGCGCAGAATAACTCCAAGTCTGGATGGCTGTTACAGTTTGAAGGCAAGAGTGGTGAGTTACAAAGAAAGGCGGGCAGTAGCAGTATGGCAGAGCGATAACACACACACACACACACCAGCAAGAATTCATGCTGCTATTCTGCGTGGAAATTTAGTTTCTTCGGTGGGCTTGAGACAAATGCGGTTTGAACACGCCTTTATTATTTATTAAACACGTTCCTGCATACTTTTGACATAAGATAAGACTATTTTCAGAAACGCCTCCAATTTTGTCGAAAGTAAAACATTTCACAGTTTATGGAAACTGAAGCAAGAATGAAGGAACCATACATTCCACTATTCCACCTGTAAAGCGCAATTGAGAACTGGGATTTACTTATGTTTTACATTCTTCACATATTTCCTCACACATGCACAAACCCTTTTAAATTGGGTGGGGAAAAAAATTATTAAAAAATATTTAAGAACAGATTAAAACTTCAGATGCTACAATTCCACAGTACTTACTAGTAAAGTGCAAAATAAATTAGTTCCTAGAATGTAAAACGTTTCAGTAAATACTGCTTCCCAGAGAATACAACTTTTTTTATTGACGTAATTTATATTTGCATTTTGTCACTGTCACGTAAGGAAGTTGGAACATTTGCACTTCACTTCTAGTTTAACAGGTGTGAAACAGCTGTGCGAGAACATAGGTATCTAACAGTATGGGGCCAAATGATTAGATACCTCTTTGCAATTGTGTGAAGAAGCTGAAGAACGATTACTATGACATGGGTATAATATGTTTTGACATTGAAATTGATGAGATTATAATAAATCTAGGTGGTGCTACCATTGGTAGAAGTTGCGATAGCACAACAGACTCATCTGCAGGAAAAGGGAACTTCATTGCAGCAATGATGTAGCAAAGTGCATGTAAATGGTAAGGAGTTGATGTTTTCTACTTTTCTGTACATGGTTTAACAGTTCGTTTTACTCAGATATCTTTTCTCTTATATCTTCTGCCCCTTCTTGTTTGTCTCACCACCCCTCCTTTCCTGTGACATAGCTCAAACTCGGAATAATTCAGCGGCAAATGTAGTACCGTCTTTTGTCCCGATGTCGGTGGTAATGAGGTGCGGCAGGGACTTCACAAGGCACCGGAAGTCGTGGGAAGCCATACTGATGCATGACCTATGCACAACCTCCCACAATGTATGTAGATCATTTGGAGCAGGCTCCAAGGCTTACACATCCCTCTCGACAGCATCCCATATGTGTTCAATAGGATTGAGGTCAGGTGACTTTGAGAGCCAGGCAAGCAGCTTTGCTAGCAGACAGCAACCTCTGTCGTTGATGTGTTGCTTGCCATAGCAGTTGTCTGTGGCAGCTGTGGTTTTACCCAAATCCATGAATTTATGGTACACTCTTGACACATTGGTCTGTGGAAATCCTAGTTCCTGCACAACTTCGGAGATAGAGTGACCCCATGTCTGGCCACGATCAAATGCGCTGAAATCTTGTTTTTTCCCCATTCTGTGCTCAACTGCTACTCAGATGGTCAGTATGAGGTCTGACGGGGTGACCACAGCAACATTTTGTCAACATGGCGGGTGTACCTAATTCAGCTGCTCATTAGTGTATTCCAGTGAAGCACAGACAGATATTGTAGGCAAATATAGAGATAGCTGGTAATGGGCCCAGTCCCTCACTCTTGTCATGAAGGAGTGACTGGAATAAATGAAAATATGTTCACCCAATTTATTCATGGTTGCTTACAAGAATGAACCAGGTTATGAAGTCTGCCAACACTAAACTAAATGGCACCAAGGAAATAAATGTAATAGTCTCTCCCACATCTAAACATTGTTATGGGGGAAGCATATGTCTTAAATTAGCAAAAATATTTTCAATTAAAAAATGTAATAGTTTCACAGTAAAGTAAGTCGTGCTCAGAGTTATGGTATGAATACAGCTTAACAAGGGCCACCTGTTTTTCAGGAAAATATTGCATGGATAGTTGTACTCCAAAACACATTAATTCAGAACCATTTTCGTAGTTTGATTATTTCAACTCGCATGCATCTTAGGTGTCTACCAGCCAATCACGGGCATCCAGTGTTGGGGTAACTTTATTTTGATTGGCCCAGTGGAGCGAAAAATTTCTCACACAGACAGACACGCTGCCAATAACAAAAGGAAATTTGCAAGCTTGCACATAAGAAGTTGAAATCTAGCCTGTGCATAAATTTTTTTTCACAAAAAGAAGGTGGTCCTACTTAACAGTACTCTTCATGTGTTATTAGTTAGAACATTTTTATGCCTTTGGAAAGTGATTGTAAGCTTTTTTCAGGGCTCTAGGACAAGGGGCATTTGGTGAAGTCTACCAAGGTTTCTTCAGACACCGTGCTGGGGATGCTGTCGAGATGCCTGTTGCTGTCAAGGTGAGCTCACTGTGTGACATATATTTTTATTTTGTATACGCTATGTTGTTGTCTGGAAGGGCAATTTGATATGAGTTTTGTTCAGCTCTATTACTTGGTCATTATTTATATTAATTGTTATCTGTGGAAATGGGGTCCCTGCATTCAGATGTTCAAGATGATGGGTGTACNATGGGGTCCCTGCATTCAGATGTTCAAGATGATGGGTGTACCTAAAATAGCATCAATGGGAATGGTATTTGGAAGGGTGGCAGGTAGGGTAGGCTTGATCATGTTCCAAAACACTCAATACTCCCCAGGGGTGGTTTAACTGGACTGCAGGTGGTAGAGGGTTAATAGTCAAGATCCTAGAAGTGAGAGCAACTGCGGGATATTCTGGTCCCAAAACCAACATGACAAACTAGTAAACAGCCTGCCATTATCCAGNGAAGTGAGAGCAACTGCGGGATATTCTGGTCCCAAAACCAACATGACAAACTAGTAAACAGCCTGCCATTATCCAGAGGTGCCACTCTCCATCATCCCAGCCATCAAGATGCTGAACACACGATGACACAGTCGCGACCACCAAGGAGGTCGTCGAGGGACAGAGCAGTGTTAAGATCCCAAACATATGATGTGCTGGTGATACTGTCAGTCTGGGCACAAAACCAATCAGCTACTATACATCCCAACCGTGCTCCACTGTGACGCACTCAACCTGCTATTAACCACCCATGCTCAGGATTATGATTGGTTGTTAAGCTCACAAGCACTGGCAGTCAGGGTCCAGAGAGAGGGGTGCATCAAGACAGGCTACAGCCCTGGTCGGTAGAGGTGCAACATCGTAACGTTCAGGCTCGTAGGCTACAACCCTGCGTGGGTAGGGTTTTCATTGTGTTTGAGCTCCTCCATGTTTCCATAAGTTGTGATTTAGGGATACACATTTTCCAATCAGGCACATATCCACAGAGAAGCTGTTATATACTGTTCAGATTTTCTTTCTGTTATCATTCTCTCATTCCACACCCTCGTGCCTTGCAGGTGTGATGCATNGTTATATACTGTTCAGATTTTCTTTCTGTTATCATTCTCTCATTCCACACCCTCGTGCCTTGCAGGTGTGATGCATCCACTGCTTGGGATATCCACAAGGATGCCAACTGCTTTAAGGGTAATGCGAAACGGACATGTTGCTACTTTTCTTGTGCTGTTGTAGTTTTCACCAATTCCATACAACGAGATCATTACTAAAGTGTGGTGTAATAGTTTTGTGTGATTTTAATAATTATGCTCATGCATTAAAGAGTATGCACAATATGCCATCATATGTTAAATCAAGTAATAATTAAATTGATTTGATAGGAAGTTTCATATTCTTATTTCTACCGCACTTATAGCAATGTAGGTTCATCACCCCCAAAAATTCATTCCAAAACTAAGGTATAAACGAGTTCATAGAATACTTGTAACAGGAAAATTTCTCAGATCTCTAATATCATGGTTTTATTTTGAGCAGCGCAATGTAGGTGTGTGTAAAGAGTTTACCAGGAAAATCTTAACTGACAAAGTTAATTTTACAANAAAAAAAAAAAAAAAAAAAAAAAAAAAAAGAATAAACATGGAAAAAGTTAACAAATGAAATATACCTCTTAAAAACAAAAATTATTGTTGTGCAATTGCTCTATTATGTCTTTCAAATTTATATAACCATTATTTATCCATTTGTGGTCTTCTTTGTCTTGTTTGAAACATGGTTTCTTGTTTTATGCCTTTTGAATAAACCAGTTTCCATTTTATTTGGCTTTTATCATTGTTTCTGCATGTTGTTTGGGCAATACTACGTTGTGGTAAATATTTTATGTGCATTTGTATATTTATACTCTGCCCAAGACACCAGGATATTTGAGTTTTTATTTTCAGTTGTATTTGTCTTTAATTTCTTTTCCTCTTTGAAGTTTTGTGAATTCCTGGCAGCTCTCAAGCCGTCTTAGATATATGATGATGTGTTGTTTTACATCTCTGTTTGCAGCAGTAGTTTTTGTTTCTTAATCGGATTTTCTCAGTGACAGGTGTTGTTTTTAGCCTACTTTCCGAAGGAAAGAAAGGCTTAAAAGATTACTTTCCCTTCTGTGTGTGTGTGTCTGCATGTCTGTTACTATGCATGTGTGTGTGTCCCCCACACCACCAATTCAATTTTTGAACGCGTGAACCGAATTTCACCAAACTTAGTTCACATGTAGTAATTAGTTAAGGACACCTGACTTTTATAGTTTTCGACCACGTCGGGCACTTCATTTGAAAATGGTGGTCATTTAAAAATTTGAGGGGATATGTCATATTTCAGGAACCATTCAACCGATTTAAACCAAATTTTGTATACTGGCAGAGCATACTGTAAGCATTACATTTTCAGATAAATGTTCTTGTTCGTCCGCCATTTTGGAAAATAACACTAAATGAAGAGATAAAGATTTTTGATTATATCTCAAAAACTATTAAACCGATTCTCGCCCAATTTGGCAAGTAACTAATACTATGATAGGCCATGATAACGCAAATGATTGAACNCCTATTAAACCGATTCTCGCCCAATTTGGCAAGTAACTAATACTATGATAGGCCATGATAACGCAAATGATTGAACTTGATTAGGTACTTACTTTTAAAATGGCGGCCATACAATTTTGTTTAGGTTTATTTGGTATATCTGCCATACCATTTAAACCATTTTAACCAAATTTTGTATACTGAAAGTACCAACACATAACCACTTTTGTCGACCATTTTGGAAGAGACCATCATACGAATATATAAAGTTACGTCATATCTCGGTAAAAAATTTATTAATCTGTACCTGTTGTATTTCACATCATTATTTACTTCTTGGTATACAACTTATATAAACGCACAATTACAATAGCTTTGCTTAGTCCTAATAAACCACCAACCTAACTTGCTCATTGTTCTCTCCATTGTCCTCTCTCTCTCTATCTATCTCTCCTTCCCTCTCCCCCCTTCCTCTATCTTCCTCTCTCTCCCTCCCCCTTCCACCCCTTCCTCTATCTCCCTCTCCCTCCCTGTCTCTCCCCCTTCCTCTCTCTCTCTCTGTCCTGCCCATTCCTACCAACCTCGACATGTTACATATACCACAGTACCAAATTTGGCAAACAAGTAGTACTGATGGAGGTTTAATTGATATATTTTAAGGATGCGAGAGACCTATTTTCAAAATGGCGGCCATATAGCCATTTAAGCTTAAAATGCTATATCATCAAAATTATGTAAGCAATTATAATATAACTTGGATTTTGGCAGTATATATTAGATCTATCAACTGTATCTGCACAGAGAATTTTTTCACTGCCATTTTGTATGATAGCGACACACGTATAAATAAAGTTTTTATGTCATATCTCGGGAAACAATTGACAGATTCCTACCAAATTTGACAAACAAGTAATTCTGCAGCAGGTGGTGTAAACTTGTGTGATTTAAGTAGGCCAGGCACTTATTTTCAAAATTGTTGCTATATAAATATTTTAACTCAGTATATTTTATCAACAAAACTAATGCCAACTTAACTTTACATGCTGACAGTGCCTATTACAACCATCAAATATGTCTTTGTAGAGTCTCATTTCTCTGCCATTTCGTAAGATAGCCCCAACAATAAAAAATTAAGTTTTTCTCTCATGTCTTGGGGAAACAATTAAGCCATTCTTACAAAATTTGGNATAGCCCCAACAATAAAAAATTAAGTTTTTCTCTCATGTCTTGGGGAAACAATTAAGCCATTCTTACAAAATTTGGTGGAGATGTTGTACTGTGATAGGCCATATTGGTATATGTATTTTTTAAGCATGACACACTTCTTTTCAGAATGGCGGCTATAAAATAATTTTATAGTTGTGTGCAATATCAACAATGTAATATAATCTATTTTAACTTAACTTTGTATATTGACGGTATACAAGAATCGAATGTGCTACTACATTACTTNAATGTAATATAATCTATTTTAACTTAACTTTGTATATTGACGGTATACAAGAATCGAATGTGCTACTACATTACTTTTTTGTCTTCCATTCATGAAGATCGCCATATGAAAATTATAGAGGCTTTATGCCATATCTCGAGGCCCAATCAACCGATACGCACCAAATGTTAGACTGGTACATTTCAACTAATTTGTACCAAATTGTATACGCTATAAATGCTACAGAAATCTGTGTAAACTTTTATGATTTAAATGAGTTAGACAATGATGTTCAAAATGGCGCCATCATAAATAGTTTGGGTAGGTTTGCTACATACATTAAACAATTCATCCAAGTTCAACCAAATATTTTATGTAGACATTATACATAAGAAGCATCGTATATAGATCCTCTTTTTTTCTAAATTTGGTACAACAGCATCAGATAGGAAAATATAATTATTTATGGTATATCTCAGGGACCAACCAACCGATTTCCACCAAATTCTTCACACAAGTAGCGCTATGGTAGACCATATAAACTTACATGTTTTAAGTGGTTCAGTCACTTATTTTCAAAATTATGGCTCTCTAAATATTTTATAGTAGTAAACCCTATAATTCGAAACATTAGACTCTTTAAAACTTGGAGTTGATGTTCCGAATCCGACCACCATAATGCTGTGGATTGCATGCCAGTTTATTGTACGAGGTTTTCTGGGTTCAAGTCCCGGGTAAGGCATGTGTGTATTTGTAATTATCTTACTAATGTTGCATACGTTTCTGGTTGCATTTCTAATGTTATACTTTCAAAGAGAAGTAAAGTCCTACCTACCAGCTCAGTTTTTAAGAACTTGTTTAAAAATTAATTGCACCCATGTTGAGGAAAGTAGGCTTATTAGCTATATCAGTAACTTCTTGTTTTTAGAAACCTAGTGTTGTAGTTTGAAAGGGTTACATACATTTTCTTCTTAAATACGCCAAACAAAATAATATTTCCTGGTTTACGTACAAGCAGAATTTTTATATTGCTCATGCCGTACATTGTTGTGCATTTCTGATTAAATTTTGGTTGCACAGAGTGGCATGCTGTATTGTTCGATCAGACCCTGGACTTGTGTTCAAAGACTCTGCCGGAGCTGTCGACGAACCAGGCCGAGACAGACTTCTTAATGGAGGCGCTGATCATGAGCAAGTTCAAACACCCCAACATCGTGCACTTTATCGGCGTCTGCTTCGACAAGCACCCCCGCTTCATAGTGCTGGAGCTGCTGGCGGGCGGCGACCTCAAGACGTTCCTGCGCGAGTCCCGCCCCAAGCCCGAGAGGCCCTCGCCTCTCCACACGAAGGACCTCATGTCGTGCGCGGTGGACGTCACCAAGGGCTGCAAGTACATGGAGGAGAATAGGTTCATCCACAGGGATATCGCAGCGAGGAACTGCCTGCTCACCACCAAGGGTCCGGGCCGGGTGGTCAAGATCGCAGACTTTGGCATGGCCAGAGACATCTACAGGTAAGGAGGCACTGAAGTCGTTCGCTATCTTCTCGCTACGCCAGTGGCGCCGCACACCGTACCTGCGAATATCTTCTCGCTACGCCGGTGGCGCCACACACTGTACCTGCCAAAAATTTTGTCTACTTAAAAAAATTATAGCCAGTGTTAAATCCAGTGTCGAGTTCATTCATGAGCCTAAGTGTTGCAGTTGTTTGATTTTTTTGATGTGCACTGTACTTGTGCTGAGTACTCTTATCGCAATTGGTGAACAACACACTGCATGTAAATTAATGGCAGCATTTACCGTTCACAGATGAGAGGCACGTAAACTTTGACAAATCAAATTTCTGACAATGAGGACACTTGAAACACTAGCTACTGATGCTTTGTCATGTACAGCATCAATCATAAATATCCTTTTTGTGCAACATATCCTTGACNCGAAACACTAGCTACTGATGCTTTGTCATGTACAGCATCAATCATAAATATCCTTTTTGTGCAACATATCCTTGACCATGGACACGGGACAGAACGGGTTGGTTATCAAAGAGAAATATGAGTACCAAATAGCTGTTACGTATTTTCATTTTGGTGGCATGTTTGTCATTTACCCAAAATGCATGAATAAGTTGAAAGTATAATACATGTATTTGCTGATTAATGTTCATGGAATTACTGACTTTATGTGAAGTTCCACCAAATGTTTCTAAAAAATCTAAAGCAAAGTACATTATATCATTGATTATCTATTACAATTCCCATTTATTGCATACAATCTCCAAGCTGGCTAATATTGTAAAAAATGTTTACTGCAGAAGTTTGGCCATTCCAGGGTTCCTACAGTTTTAGTAAAATTTATTCCTCTGACTCTTCCCTGACCATTAGCTGGAACTTTCCTGATTAGCACATACATTTTTTTTCTCTGTTACACTAAACAGTGAAGTTGTGATTGTACTGTATGCATTTCAGCCACCTCTTCCCCTACAGCCAGCCTCGCCACACCTCTAACGTGAACATCAAAAAGCAGAAACATCGTGAAACAAAAAAAAATTAATATACATGTTTAAAATGATGTAAAACNCTAACGTGAACATCAAAAAGCAGAAACATCGTGAAACAAAAAAAAATTAATATACATGTTTAAAATGATGTAAAACTTGAAAGGCTTGGCATCATATTTTAATAACTAAACCAAAATAATAGAATACGATTTTCTGCTAAAATTATCTCTCCATAAAATATGTATTGTAACACAGTTGTAACAAACAGTTAACAAATGCCCATACGAGGATGACAAAGAANATCTCTCCATAAAATATGTATTGTAACACAGTTGTAACAAACAGTTAACAAATGCCCATACGAGGATGACAAAGAAAAACCATACCTGTATGCACACTAATTCATTACATAATAATAAATAATTATTTAATTTAGGTACCATTTTACACTATTTAAATATGTGCCATGGTTACTTTTATAATTTTATTGTCTTTCCAACACCAAAAGAATTATGCCTGCTTTCGTATTTTATCTCTTTTGCACAAAACAATTTTTACAACCACTTTATTTTTATACATGACCATGAAAATACTTTCCAATAAGCCCCGGCCGGTATATAATATAGGGCGCGAGGCTTGACGGCACAGTACAAAGTCAAACGTGGGCCTAGCGGTCCTGCGTACTAAGTGGCACACAGTCACGGGTTCACCTGTACTGGAGGTGGCCCGGGGTGGCTGCTGACCCAGATGATGCTGCTGCTGCTGCTGGAATTGACTGGAACAAGTGCCCCGACCTGGGACGACGGTGGTGCTGCGGTGAGCCTGGGGAGGGCTGNTCTTGGATTGTGTTGCTAGTGGTTGTGGCTCTGCCTTACTGCGCACCAGATGCACAGTATGGGTGGCCGTCAACTGGGTGTGTTTTATGACGTACGTGCGCTCGGTTAAGGGAGCCCGCAGTCCTACTCTAGGTTAGGTAATTGGTTTGTCAAAGGCGCGGTCTCCTGCTTTACCCTGGTGGGCTGATGTCTACAGAGGATAAAATCACAGTCACCCTAGAATTAGCACTCACGAGGTTTGTGAGAAAACGTGTNGTGGGCTGATGTCTACAGAGGATAAAATCACAGTCACCCTAGAATTAGCACTCACGAGGTTTGTGAGAAAACGTGTGTATTCCGTGAGGAATAGACACAGTGGCCCGTACTACCTCCTAACTAATCAGGAACTGAACTGAAGTAAACTACGTAAACCAGGAGAAGGGAACCTGGGTCTAACCNGTGGGCTGATGTCTACAGAGGATAAAATCACAGTCACCCTAGAATTAGCACTCACGAGGTTTGTGAGAAAACGTGTTTATTCCGTGAGGAATAGACACAGTGGCCCATACTACCTCCTAACTAATCAGGAACTGAACTGAAGTAAACTACGTAAACCAGGAGAAGGGAACCTGGGTCTAACCNATACTACCTCCTAACTAATCAGGAACTGAACTGAAGTAAACTACGTAAACCAGGAGAAGGGAACCTGGGTCTAACCTGTACAAGAGCATTTGCGGCTAGGTAGCTATAATAATGACTGTCCCTAACTATCTGAATGCCGTTGTCCAGAAAGGACTTCGAGGGCCACTACAAGAAGGGTAGTGGGTGTTAAATACTACCAGAAGGGTAGTGTGGTTGCCGTTACGAGAAGGGTAGGTTGTTCAAGGGGTTCAAAGACTTTTTCATGGGCGTTGCTGGTGCAGGTCTTAAAGAGCTTCTGGTAGGTCGTGAAGACGTCGGTGTTAGCAGAGAGCCTCAGCACACGAGGAGGTGGAGCGAGCTGCTAGAGATTAACTGAGAAGTACAACTGGAGAACAACTGAAGTTTCTCGGCGGTGCACTGGTGTGCAAGGGTGCGGGTGGTGAGCTCATTTTACTAGGCGGAGCTTTGCTCTTTAGCGCGATCCCTCGGCCCGTGGCCAAACTATACGCCTCTGTAATGCTGGGTTGACTTGGTTGAGCGATCTTAGGTGCTTAACTTGGCTACTTGGCTAGCCTCAATCACATGTAACGGGGTGGCGTGACATCTGAAATAAGTGCGAACGATCTTGGCTGATGTGTCCATGAGTGTACCCACAACTAGGGGCGTACTTGTAGGCTGTCATAGCAAGTCGTTTCGGGGTTCAAACTCTGCCTGGGGTAAAGTGATGATACGTACAGATGAGGCGAAGTCGTGATTATATCTATGTCAAATAAGCGTCATCCGTCAAAATAAACAAGACCAAAGTCTAAACCAAGCCAGGAAATTTACTAAATATACTAGCAGCNAATAAGCGTCATCCGTCAAAATAAACAAGACCAAAGTCTAAACCAAGCCAGGAAATTTACTAAATATACTAGCAGCCCCTTTTGAATTTACACAGTTGTCATACCCACCATAAGATATGGACGAGAGATACAAGGGGTTCATTCATGGACAGCCTGCAACCATCTTCTTGAGTCTTTGTACATGTCTTGCTGTTAAAAGACTTATTGAATAACATCTCCTCTCTGTTATTATCACAGTACTACTGTTCTCTCACATCTGCCTGCCACCTGTTGCTCAATCTCTCTTGGTGCCCTAACTCCTGTCCACTGCCACCAAACAGTTAGGTGATTGTTGACGAAGGGTCCTGTAAATTATTACTATCCTCTCTTCATAGATTTCTTTAAATAAATTAGTTGTGAACTGCTCCTGAACAGCAACAAGGTCTTTGTAGAGGAACAATAGAGTGAGAGAGTGAGTGAGTGAAGAGTTTTGGGTTGCTCTTAACATCGAGATTTTGAGAGCCGATGAGGGTGAAGTGAGGTGAGTATGGAGCAGTGCCGGAACGAAAGGGCGGGGGGAAACGAGAGATCCCCAAGAAAACCCGCCGACCAGCAGCATCGTCCGGCACGATTCCCACTTGCGAAAATCCAGAGTGTACCGGCCGGGTATTGAACCTGGTTCGCCTTGGTGGGAGGCTAGCAGGCTAACCGCTCAGCCAACGTTGACCCAGGAAAAAAAGAGATTACGGAAATGGGGAAGGAGTTGGCCAGGACATTTTTAAAGAATTATCCCAGCATTTGCCTGAAGTGATTTCTAAAAACCCTGCAAAACTGAAATCAGGATTGCTGAATCAGGAATCGAACCCATGTCCTCCCAAATGCATGTATACGGGTTTATCACTGCACCACCTCGCTTGGTTTTATTCTGTGCACATAATTNAATAAGCGTCATCCGTCAAAATAAACAAGACCAAAGTCTAAACCAAGCCAGGAAATTTACTAAATATACTAGCAGCTCCTTCTGAATTTACACAGTTGTCATACCCACCATAAGATATGGACGAGAGATACAAGGGGTTCATTCATGGACAGCCTGCAACCATCTTCTTGAGTCTTTGTACATGTCTCGCTGTTAAAAGACTTATTGAATAACATCTCCTCTCTGTTATTATCACAGTACTACTGTTCTCTCACATCTGCCTGCCACCTGTTGCTCAATCTCTCTTGGTGCCCTAACTCCTGTCCACTGCCACCAAACAGTTAGGTGATTGTTGACGAAGGGTCCTGTAAATTATTACTATCCTCTCTTCATAGATTTCTTTAAATAAATTAGTTGTGAACTGCTCCTGAACAGCAACAAGGTCTTTGTAGAGGAACAATAGAGTGAGAGAGTGAGTGAGTGAAGAGTTTTGGGTTGCTCTTAACATCGAGATTTTGAGAGCCGATGAGGGTGAAGTGAGGTGAGTATGGAGCAGTGCCGGAACGAAAGGGCGGGGGGAAACGAGAGATCCCCAAGAAAACCCGCCGACCAGCAGCATCGTCCGGCACGATTCCCACTTGCGAAAATCCAGAGTGTACCGGCCGGGTATTGAACCTGGTTCGCCTTGGTGGGAGGCTAGCAGGCTAACCGCTCAGCCAACATTGACCCAGGAAAAAAAGAGATTACGGAAATGGGGAAGGAGTTGGACTGGACATTTTTAAAGAATTATCCCAGCATTTGCCTGAAGTGATTTCTAAAAACCCTGCAAAACTGAAATCAGGATTGCTGAATCAGGAATCGAATCCATGTCCTCCCAAATGCATGTATACGGGTTTATCACTGCACCACCTCGCTTGGTTTTATTCTGTGCACATAATTNTCCATGTCCTCCCAAATGCATGTATACGGGTTTATCACTGCACCACCTCGCTTGGTTTTATTCTGTGCACATAATTTTACAACCATAGCACTTCTGCATGAAAAGCTACTGTCAGCCACATTCAGCCATTGGTGTACTAATGCATCTGTCAGTTCTACTGTTCAGCACTTTCACAATAACCAATGATTATAGGATTATGTTGATAACATGTGTTAATATGATGGTTAAGTATTGTTTGTACTTTTTTTGTTTCCAGGGCAGATTATTATAGAAAAGGTGGGAAAGCAATGCTTCCTATCAAGTGGATGCCTCCTGAAGCTTTCTTGGATGGAATTTTCACTTCAAAAACAGATGTGTGGTAACGTATCCAATCACGCAGAATTTTGTTAAGTAATTTGTTGCTAAACTTTTTTTCTTTACACTTTTCTTGCGACCAGAAAAAACTGTTGAAAAATTCAGGAAAGTTTGAAAAGAGTGCAGTTTTAACTGTTTGAGTATTACTTGGGACCAAAGAGAACAGGTGTACAATTTAAGAAGCTTAAAAATCAGGGGCGTAAAAGGGGTGTTACTGGGTTAATAGTTACCCTAAATTTTGAATTTAGCTGAATGTTAATCTGTCTGTCATACCTGAAGCTGGATTAAAACTGCNGTTAATAGTTACCCTAAATTTTGAATTTAGCTGAATGTTAATCTGTCTGTCATACCTGAAGCTGGATTAAAACTGCGTACCGTTGATCTAGACAGGTATTTTCACTTTTACTACAGGACCATTTTCCCAGGAAAATGTAATGTACAACTGCTGAATTTGTTTGAAAATTATGGTCAATATATTGTGCGATACCTCAAGTCACCCCTTTACTCTCGGTGAACTTCTCCAATAAGATGCTATACAAGCAAAGGCGCAAACCCTTCTTTAAAGTATGCATGCTCGCTATCAAAATTGCTTAGTGGAGAAAGTTGTCTACTTTAAATGGGTATGGTGTTAGTGATCCTTAAATTCAAGCATTCCACTCAGTATTGAAACATGTCTTGGTCCACTGTTTGCAATGTCACCGCCAAGTGGGAAAAAACTCTGAAGCACGTTATGAGACCAACTGTCGGACAGTCCCTGCAGAGGACTTCTGTCGCATCTCAAGCATAAATGCCAGTGACAGAACTTTGACGTTACCCTCTCTCATGCACACTTCCCAGATACATATACGTGACTGATGACTGGTAAGGGATGAGCGAGTTATAATACAAAAATCAAATTGGAAGTTGTGATATTTGTGTGTGAACACAGATAAAGGGCAGCTAATAGACAATTTTGTTTTGACAAAAAATGTACAGTGCTGGTGCGGAGAAAAAAATATGTTGGAAAAATTGCCTGAATTTGTTACAAATTGGGGAGAAGTAGAGGGGAAGGGGGGGGGGAAATTGTTTCCTGTATATACACATACTCTGTGTACTTAAATGGGAAAAAAATTAAATTTTTCATTGTTTGCTAAAATTTTCATGATTTCAAGATTGATTATTCCTAATCTAAATAGTTACAGGACGTGCATTTCTTTTTTGGGAAACTTGGTGAGATTGAAATAATTGTACATATAAAATGTAATTTTGTATTTTCAAGATGATTTCTGTTTGTTTGTTACGGCATGTGGGTGAGAGGGGAGAGAACACGATAATGGTGTGACTGGTAGTCAGAAGTTTGCCAACAACTCAACTGCGCAATTTGCTGAAGACTCAATTGTACAAATGCAATGATAGCGGACACAAATAATTTACTTGTACTCTAAGGGCTATTCCCTGACAATGCAAGACCTTGTGTGTTATTTTATTTTATTGTGGTCAGAAACATTTTTACACATTAACCATTTTTATCTTCAGTTTCATGTAGAGGCTGCACTCCAAACTTGGCGCCACTAAAAATTTTTACATTTTGGGAAGATAACGGGAGGCTAAGTAAACACCTCTAGAATATCCACTTTTTCAGATGATGACTGCCTTTTAAAATAAAGTTATATTTAATTGAAAACAACACCTATCATTTTCATGCTAGAGATGACTGAAAACGAGCTTCATGCCAAAATTTTCAAACTTCCTGTAACCGGTCTTAATGGCCTTATTTTTGGAAACCATGAAGGGTCATTTTTAAAAAGATTTTACTGTATAAACAATGAAACGTATAAACACATGTCAGTCTAATTATGCACATACTGTGGATTCTGCTGCACCATAACTATAAATTTCTTCCCATTTAGCATCATGTTTTGTTGAATGCATAAATGCAGTATGAATACTGCACATTAGGATATGTCTCTCTGATGTTTGGTGTATTCTGCTAAACATTAACATGGAACTAATTTATCTGGAAAATGTCACTTATCTTAATCTAAAGCACCTTCAGGAGTATTACTTAAAAGTACAGCACAGGCCAGGGCATCCATCTCCACAGTAATAAAGATGCACTTTTAGGAGGCCAACCAGATAATTATCTCACTGTGAATGACAGTAGGAAAAAAGCAGTGCATCACTGAGAGGACCAAAGGACAAATATTTAAGAGAAGAGTTCACTCCTTGTGATAATGTCTTAATGGAGTAATAAGAGCATAAGGAAAAATCAACTAAATGACCCATCTTTGCCCCCCATACGGAGTGGACGGAAGTAGACTTCTGACCCAAATGGGAGGAGATATACAGTCTTGGCGTTACAGTAAAAGCAAACTGGGCACAGTGAAGTTCTCTCACCCTAAAAAATGGAATATAGGAATTGTTAGAGTAATTATGGGACACACAATACTGTAGCAGTCTTCCATTTAGGCATAAATAAGAGCGTTGACAAAGTTTGAANGAGAGTAATTATGGGACACACAATACTGTAGCAGTCTTCCATTTAGGCATAAATAAGAGCGTTGACAAAGTTTGAAGGAGATTTTACTGGCTTCACTGTCTAGAAGATGTCGAGACCTGGTGTCAGATGTGTGGAGTGAAGAGATTTGGGCAGCTCTTAACATCAGGGTCTTGAGAGCCGATGAGGGTGAAATGAGATGAGAATGGAGCAGCACCAGAATGAAGGGATGAGGGAAACGGGAGATCCCTGAGAAAACCAGTTGACCAGCAGCATTGTCCGGTATGATTCCCACTTGTGAAAATCCAGGAGTGACCCGGCCGGGGATTGAACCTGGTTTGCCTTGGTGGGAGGCGAGCAGGCTAACCGCTCAGCCACCGTGGCCCCATCAGATGCATCACGCCTATACACAATAAAAGGATCTTCTAGGACTAAGAAACAAGGTGGCTCCAAACATATAATGTGGGAGTACCATTCGAGAGGGTGACAGTAAATTTATTAAGTAATTTGCCATTGACAAAGAGAGGGAATCAATACCTTATGATGACTTAGGATAATTTCAGTTAGCCAGAGATCATCATATTTCCAAACTGAGGAGCTTGCACTTTAGCTGAGGTCCTCATGGAGCAAGTATTTTCAAGTTTTGGAGTACACCTAGACCTCCAGATGGACCAGCAATGAAACTTTTAGGCAACAGTATTTCAAAAGGTGGTGAAGATTTTGGGGATGATGAAGACTCAGACTACAGCACTTCAACCTCAGTTAAATGGGTTGGTTGAAAGGTTTAACTGTACCCTAGAGCAGTATCTCTCAATCTTTGTAGCAGATAGCCAAAAAGATTGGAGCTCCAAGGTTCACTTATTTATTCTTGCATATCATTCAGCAGTCCATGAGGCAATCAGAGTAATACCATTGAGGAAGCTGTTTGGAAGGGAACTCTGCCTTCCTAGTGACCTGCTGTTCACATAGNGGCAATCAGAGTAATACCATTGAGGAAGCTGTTTGGAAGGGAACTCTGCCTTCCTAGTGACCTGCTGTTCACATAGCTTATGGAAGAAGTAGGTTCTGCTTCCCAACATATGCCAGGGATCTACATCAAAGACTGGTTGACACACATTATTTCTCCCAGTGGCACCTCAAAATCAACAACAGGATAAAGATACAATACGACTGAAGGAAGTCTGAGGTTTTTGAAGAAGGGTAGCAGGTGTGGCTGTACAACCTGCATCAACAGAAGAGTCACTGTTCTAAGTCACAAGCATTTAGGTAAGGCCCGTGTCAGATAATAAAGATGATCAACAATGTTTTCTTTTAGCTCTGTCACTGGGGCTATTGGATGAACGTTTAAAGGTTGTTCATATAAATTGGATGGCACTTTACCAAGGTCCCGAAGGTATTGAGACTGTTTACGATACGCAGACGTATAGAGGTGAGAAAGTGTTGTGACCCAGCGGTCCATTTCTCCCCCATCCTGGCTGTCCGTCACTACATAATTTTTTTTTTTTTTACTATCTCACATAAGTTAGGAAACTAAATTTGGCTAATTTATTTCATTAAGACCTCCGTCCCTCATAAACCTCACTTCCTCCAGGCATATGTAACAATAATAGTTATGTAAATTTAACAATGTTAATGTAATAGAACATAAAGTTTTAACATTGATTATGTGAATTCATTTCCTGTGGACAATGTTTATTGACTCTCACACAGTTTTACTGTATGTACTGTTCAGAAACTAAGTGGGAAAGTTTTAAAAGGATTGCATGCTGCCGATCAGTTTTAGACATTACCCATCCAGTATTTTGTTTATCGTCAGTATCCAAAATATTACCTGGAATTTTGGTTTCCTGATCACTTTAGCTAAATGGCAGGTAGTAATTTGGGAAATTTCTAATTGGAGAAATTTCTCTGGGGTGACTTGGTTTCGCACAGATTGAGTGGATGGTGGGAAATTGTGAAGGTCAATAATGATTTAAAGAACAAGAAATATCAAAGATTGTGTTACATCTCAATATCTTTCAAATCAGCTTTTCTTCTCATTGTTTCATCAGTCAAGTGTACTTAACACTAAGGAGCAGCGAGTTTCCGGCATACATCATGTTTTCGTAATGTTGAGAAATAGTTTTTCAGGTTTCCCTTTGCAAGGCTCATTTGCTTTGAAGTGAAATTTTTCAATATTAACTTTAGTGTCCATTTTTGCAATATTTTCATGTTTATCCATGTACCACCTGCACATTTCTTTCTTAGATACAAATTTGAAAAGTACAAATTTGGTTCTTATATGCAGAAAAAGATCTTGGATAAAAAAACAGTACTGGAAAATAGTCAGATTTGACATAACATAATCTGCTCTTCTCTCCAGCTGATGAGCACATGGCTACAGNAACAGTACTGGAAAATAGTCAGATTTGACATAACATAATCTGCTCTTCTCTCCAGCTGATGAGCACATGGCTACAGCAGTGATGGTTTTATTGGTCACACGACATTTATAGAAACAAAGGATATATTTGTTGCGGGAGGTGAAGTGGGAGCATGACTTTCATCTGGTCCACAAGCACGTNTATAGAAACAAAGGATATATTTGTTGCGGGAGGTGAAGTGGGAGCATGACTTTCATCTGGTCCACAAGCACGTGATTGGCCCAGTGGGCAAGTGGTCTACATTTGAAGTTGCTGTTAAAGATATGCATGTTTTCCATAGAAAAGTAACTTTTTTTAAAAGCACATATGAAAAAATTATGGCATTTTTACAGGATTTATGTACATTTATGCAGGAGGTGTGACGTGCCATAAGATAAGTGGTCTTTTGTGTTTAAATATCAAGTCTATTTGTGTAGCGCTCAGACTGTACCTGCCGAGCGACAGCTTCCGCTCATGTGATCGATCAGCCAACAGGCAGCAGCACATATTATCTGGGTGCAAAATGACCAAAATCAACTGAATATTTGTACCTGGGAGGTTATTTAAACTGCAGGGAGCAGGTGGTACATGGGTAAATAGGGTATTGTTACATGTTTTGACATTTTGTAAACTTGAGCAGTGGAGTTTACGATGGCGCTGTGTTGTACAGGTCGTTTGGGGTACTGCTGTGGGAAGTGATGTCGCTGGGCTACATGCCGTACACTGGCCTGACCAATCGGGAGGTGATGCAGCTGGTGACGAGCGGAGGACGGCTAGAGCCCCCCAGCAACTGCCCTAGCCCTGTCTACGGCATCATGACGCAGTGCTGGCATCCCAACCCTGATGAGCGCCCCACTTTTGCCACCATCCTCGAGCGCCTTGGCTATTGCACGCAGGTAATATACATTATTAATTACCTTGTCACCACCAATTGTCTTATTTCAGATGAGGATTATGTTCTCAGCGTAAAAGAACCATCTTTACCATGACTTTAATTAATTAGCAGTAGCACTGGAAAGCATAGTCAAATGAAGCTAAGGTNGTAAAAGAACCATCTTTACCATGACTTTAATTAATTAGCAGTAGCACTGGAAAGCATAGTCAAATGAAGCTAAGGTAGTGAACACACACATGCTTACAACTGTAATTTAGGGAGTGAACTGTCATAAAAATTCTCAGTAGTGTGGTAAAAAAAAANGAACACACACATGCTTACAACTGTAATTTAGGGAGTGAACTGTCATAAAAATTCTCAGTAGTGTGGTAAAAAAAAATCAGGAAGGTTTAATGAAGAATGAATAGAAGCAATTACAAAAGAAAAATGCATCTATGCCATGGCTTGAAAAAATTTTAAGCAAACAAAACCCTCAGTTAAAGGAACAGCATGAGTTTTGGAAATAAAGGAGTATGAAAGATCTGACCTTTCTAGCCATAATTATTATTCTGCACCACTGAATGCAGTTAAGGTGAATGGAAGTTCAACAGTTGTTGGGCCTTATTAAAATTTTATGCCTATGGTGATGGCTGAACATTTTGTTATCATTGTAGTGGTTGGAAATCTTGTAGCACGTATTGTGGGCTTATTTATGCACAAGCAGATTAATGGCCTCAAACCGTATACGGGTATTTGTTGGCAACCTGAATGTTTCGTCACACAGTCTGTTGGGCAAGTCTATTTCTTGTTGGTTTCTCTGCTCTGCTGCCATGCCATTATTATCCTGTTCTTTGTTTGAGTGGGATCTCCTATTGCTATTTCAGTTATACCACTGGCATCTCCGACCATTGCACCCCCGGTAACAATGTGCTGGAGTTGGACCATTATTTTGATTTTGGTGTACCTCAGCAACATTCACGTGAGAATTTTGTTGATTAGACTCATTACGGTAGTTGTCTTGCACTGCCAGGGAAACATCAAAGCAATATTTTAATTGTAGGGACTGTAGGAATTTTCCCACCGTTTTTGATATTATTATAAAATAAAAAAAGTATGTAATACCAGTAATTTAAAACATTTTTCTACCCTCTGCATAATGTAAAAATAAAATAAAAATTTTAATAGATACTTTAATTCTGTAGTGGAATGAGTCTATAATCAAGCAGACAAACTAAAACTGTATATCTGTTGAACATAACTTTAAAAAAACTGCACAAAACTTTTATTAGAGTTGTAGGCAAGTGGTGTACAATAGACATGCAAAAGTGAATATGACACATTTTGGTGTTGGTTGCAGGGTCAGGAAGATGATATTAATGTCCAGAGGGCACCAGCTAATCAGTCAAGGGAATCTGCTCGGGTTAGCACGAGACTCTTGAGGTGGGCCATGTTCGAAAAGCTCAGGCTAATGGACCCTGCGTCTCATGTCTTAACGAGGTCGCGCATGACAACTGACGTCGGTGGCTAGATATGCAACGTAGCATACACTCACTCCCGAACTGGGATATTGTGGCTCCCCAACACGCCAATCCAATCCACTGACACAAACACTTCAAATTACACAAAATACACTCAAACTTACATGACGTAGTGAAACGTGGCAGGTAATTGACGGTTGTAAGGGGCCGTCACCCTTAAGATCCCCGTGAAGCGAGAATAAGGTATGTATACAATACACATCGGTTTCAAGAAAATACCAGTTGTATTTAAGAAAGTCCAGATGAGATGGTGCTCAAACTGAAGCAGGCATGCAGCACGAGGCCCCGCACTGGCCTAAGCTGCTATAACAAAGGCATCAACAAATGCAAACAGAAGGTTATGTTGCAAGTTGTGCCGGAGGGGTGGTGAGTCTGCTCCGGAAGGGAGGCGTACTCAGGGGTGCACAAAGTAGTTAAATAAAAATGTTCCAATATTGTTAAAGTCTGTTGCAGTGAACATGGTTGAAGTACAAAGTTGCTTCACCTCTGAGCCGCGTCATGCCCTGATGCCCGTTACTCTCATACTAAATAGGGGATAGCATGGCGGAGGTAACGGTGGTTGTCCACCACCCGCCAAAACAGAATATCCGTCGACCAAAGATGAAATGAGTGAAATGAAACGTATAGCCCTTGAAAATACATTGCTAATTGCATGATATGAATTGTGTTTTACATTTACGTACAAAAAAATTATAAAAATTATGTATCAATAATTTTTATTGAGTTTTCAAATATTTTTATAGTGAGTCTTTTCCACTACCTGAAAAGAAAATAGATACCTGAAAAGAAAATAGATACATATAACAATTTTAGACACTTAAAGAATGAATACATATTAATTCAAATGTTTTTAATTACTATTAAAATCACGTTGATTTTGCACAAGAATTTTGGGGTGGTTCAATTACAGTTTAAGTGTTCCACTGCAGGAGTCAAAACATGCGTGTCTAATTAATTATGAATGGCACTTGTTAAAGACACCACTAATTACTGCTGTGTTCTTTTAATAAGGGTTACATGATGCACTAATTGGCTTCTCGTAAAGTTACATAAATAATTAGATATCGGCGACCACGTGGTTGGCACTTTGCACTATCAGTACTCTGTTACCCATGTAGGGATTTTCTCATATTCATTTACTGTCTTGCCAAAATTTATGGTAGTAATTATGAAGGGTTAGTTAGGCTTTTAGTGAGGTTGGAACATAGTTACTCATTGTGGTACCGAAAGTCATTACACTGACCTTGGCAGCATAACTTGGGCACTTGTCCTCGGTCATGCGGTGTGCGGCCGGTACCTTGTGTAGATAGTTTCTTCCTTCCCCGCCAGGTGGTGTGCATAGCTCGACAAGGGCTCTGGGGGAATCCCACGGTTGGCGTCAAATATTTTTCAACATAATGAAAGTTACAGGTGTGATTTGGAAAGCTGAAGATCAGTTGCATGTTCAAAAGTCNGTCAAATATTTTTCAACATAATGAAAGTTACAGGTGTGATTTGGAAAGCTGAAGATCAGTTGCATGTTCAAAAGTCTAAGAGCAATCTTGAAATCACCATGCAGGAGGCACTGTATGCATAAGGATAACTATTGTGAAAGAAAAAAGAATATGCCAGGTATAAAGCCAGGGAGAGGAAATTAGTGTAAGTAACTACATTAAAAATTTCGGAATTATTATTTTGTTTAAAGTTAAAACGTTTGTGTAATCAAAATTTGTAAAACGTTGTAATTGGTTCTGCAAGATGATGATGTCAGTGAGTGGTCTGCGTAGGTCATTAGTTGGGGTCATAGAGATACCGGGGCACTCCAAGGGGAATATGGCTGATGCTGTTGTAGGAAGGTATCGCCCACTGTTAACCCACCTGGGATGGGAGAGCAAGGTGTCTCAGGGCGTGTTTACAGTCTGGAGTGGCTGTTTCCCCTTGGTGGCATTGCGGCTGGAATGAGCATGTACGTGCATGCACTGCAATGGAGGACCTAACTTGTTACTTGGCCACAGAAAATGCCTGTTTCCCTCACGCCAAGACAACGACTTTGCCTGATGCACATAGTAACAATTGTAGATGACACGTGTTTACACTGTACCAGGGTTTCATTAATGAACCAGAAACAAGTTACACATGTTGCTGTTAAGTACTCCACAAAAACATTGGCAAGGTACACTGACCATTTCTGATGTTGGAGTGCAAGTTGCATGGGTTAAAATAAACAAAACGGGAACAGAAACAACAGCGCATGCATGGTGCACAAAAAATACAATTATTTTAGTCGCTGACCACGTGGCCAATGGTCGTGTTCATTAATAGTAGCATCCGCCGCTTAGTCCGTAAGTTTCAAGTTGGAAGCCTCCCCTATTTTGAGTTGTATAAGTGAGGCAGCTGAGAGAGGCGTGAGGAAAAGACTTGTTAAACGTTCCCAGTAAATTAATGAATATAAACTACATATCAGTTGACACACAAAAGATTATGTTCTCCCATGTGCACAAGTATATCCTCTCTCAGGTGCGGTCTGCAAAAAATACTGGGAAGATGGCTGATGCGGTCAGCTTCAAGTACTGGTCACATGAGCCAAAACGGGTCAAATTATCTAGCAATCAAAATACACAGAATATACCGGTAAAAAATATTAAATTAGAATTGTAACAAAAATAAACACTTCAATGTTGGACCATTGCGACAAAACCCTTTCAGATATTGTGGGTTGGTTGCATGTAAAATTATGGTACATGTAAGTATGCTGTGCTGACAAAAACGTCCAATTCAAAAAAGAAAGAACATACATATACACTGAAGAGCCAAAAAAACTGGTACACCTGCCTAATATCGTGTAGGGCTCCCGCGAGCATGCAGAAGTGCCGCAGGACGACGTGGCATGGACTCGACTAATGTCTGAAGGTATGCAGGAGGCAATTCACACTATGAATCCTGCAGGGTAGTCCACAAATTCATAGGAGTGTGAGGCGGTGGAGATCTCTTCTGAACAGCACGTTGCAAGGCATCCCATATATGCTCAATAAATTTTCATGTCTGGTGATTTTGGTGGCCAATGGAAGTGTCTAAAGTCAAAAGAGTGTTCCTGGAACCACTCTGCAGCAACTCTCGACGTGTGGGGTGTCACATTTTCCTGCTGGAATTGTCCATGTCCGTCGGAATGCACAATGGACCTGAATGGGTGCAGGTGATTGGACAGGATGCTTACGTATCTGTCACCTGTCAGAGTCATATCTAGACGTATCAGGAGTCCCATTTCACGCCAACTGCACACGCCCCATTCCATGACAGAGCCTCCACCAGCCTGAGCAGTCCCCTGTTGACATGTAGGGTCCATGGATTCATGAGAATGTTTCCATACCTGTACACGTCCATCCGCCCGATACGATTGGAAACGAGACTCGTCAGACCAGGCAACGTGTTTCCAGTCATGAACAGTCCAATGGCGGTTTTGGCGGGCCCAGGCGAGGCGTAAAACTTTGTGTCATGCAGTCAACAACGGTAGTACACGAGTGGGCCTTCAGCTCTGAAAGCCCATATCAATGATGGTCCATTGAATAGTTGGCACGCTGGCACTTGTTGATTCCCCAGCATTGAAATCTGCGCCAATTTGAGAAATGGTTGCACTTCTGTCACATTTAATGATTCTCGTCAGTCGTCGTTTGTCCCGTTCGTTCACAATCTTTTTCCTGCCACAGCGATGTCAAAGATTTGATGTTTTACCAGATTACCGATATTCATGGTACACTCGTGAAATGGTCGTATGCAAAAATCCAAATTGTATTGCTACTTCAGAGATGCTATGTCCCATCTCTCGTGCGCCGACTATAACACCACGTTCAAACTCACTTAAATCTTGATAACCTGCCATTGTAGCATCAGTAACCGATCTAGCAACTTTGCCAGACGCTTGTCTTATATAGGCGCTGCCGACCGCATCGCGTTACTCTGATTGGTTCCATACCTCTGTTATTTGCATACGCACGCCTATACCTGTTGTTTTTTGCTCTGCAGTGTGTATACACATAGACCTGATAACACTTGCCTACATATTTATTAAACTTGTTGCTCCAGTAAGTGTAACAGCAGAGCGCTGATTGGAAGAGCTGGTATTGCCAGCATCCATTCAAGGTCTTGTCAGCACAAACAATACTTTAAAATCAGGAATAGAACAATTAGTCCAGATAAACATTTTCATCTCTGTCCACTGCAGTCCCCTGAACACAACGTAATAAGTTACATGACTATATTTATGTTACAATGACACTTCACCGATGAGTTAGGTAAATATGACCATAACGAGGGCACTTTAGCAAAGCACTGAATTTAATGTAATTTATCTCTCAGGCATCTGTTGAACTAAAATACCTTCCTTTATGACATTCTATACGTGATCGTAACAGATGATCAGATGATCAGTTTATGCTTGTGGTGTCTACCATTTACAGAGTTTCGTGGCCATCACCTCCTCACCGTGAGTGGCCAGCTGGTTGGGCAGTTGAGTTGGTGTAATGTGCCATCATTCTACAACCGCATCATGTGTGCCATATGTCAGGTTTGGGCTAAGACGTT
>NQII01009624.1:5766-47756 GCA_002778355.1 Clitarchus hookeri | reverse complement strand
TTTATTCTAAACTTAACCCAATTTCCTTATCTTAACCTATCTGTTATATATCCTAAACCAAGCGATATAACACTAGTCATAAATTTTCATTACTAATATTTGTACAATAAATCGAAGATGGAATGGGTACTACACCCTCAAACCCCATCTACCATCTACCACGTGGCTCGTCTTGCGGCAGCAGTTTAGATCGCGTTCAGGAGGTCGCGGGTTCGCGCCCGGCTGCCCGCGATGGTGACGGATCATCCCGACTTGGGTTTCCCTTCACCATCTCAGACACTGTTGAAGTTCCAGTACACGAAACCTTCCCAATAGATGACTGGTGCGTCGTGCGGCTAGCGTACCTGTTTCCCACATACGCTGCCTTGGTTCGATTCACAACGAAGTCGATATAGGAATTTTCCTATGTTGAAAATGTGGCGGACGTTGCCTTGACTGGTGGGTTTTCTCAGAGTACTCAAGATTCTCCGGACGTTGCTTTCCTTCACTCCTTTTATCCTAGAGTTTTACTCCACGCCACAATCCTGGGATTATGAGCACCTATGGGTACTGCATGGTTAGTCTTGTCACGTGGTGCGTGTTGCTCTTGCCCTATAATGTAACTAACTCCCTCCGTCAACTATACGTTGTACAGCGTTATTATAAACTCCAGACAAAACATTATTTGAGGTGGTTCCCTATGCAAAATGAAACAGGAAGTATAATTCAAAGCGGAAATATGAGAATGGACGTTTACATATTTAGTTTCAGGTGTAAGGAACTACCCACGTCACAAACACGCAACTAAAATATTATTTGTTGTTTTAAAATGTGAACGCGAGGTGGGTATGATTCTTACATTCTTGACACGTGTGTTGGACGCTGGCAACGCAGCCCATAGTCGCCAATACTTTGTAATTGCGCGGGCAGGCGGAGCAGGTAATACAAGCTGCCACTTTATAGAGGGTAAAGTGTAGTCATGGCAGCGACACACGGACAGTAGTGACATGTCTTAAGTGTTGTTTATTTCCTAGTGTTTAATTTCATGACCCCGAATTAGCTGTTCGCGGTTTTTTGTATGCATTAAATATGTTCTAAATGCAAAGTATTTATTTCAAAATTATTTCACGGCATCATCGTTTACCAACGCTTGGCGACTAGTTACTAGGACCAAAGCCGGTATTAATTCTTGCACGTGGCGTAAAAAAGAATAAATTAAGCTGGGATGTTAGATGTCTGACTATGTAACAACTACGCATCCGTTAACACTATGAATCATTTATTGATTCCAGAATATGTCTTCCTTGCAGTTCCCTCTATTCACAACACAGTCATTAATCACCTGCACTTGTACCTCAGTGCGTGTCCTATACATGCGCCCTTCCACACTGGTGTGGTTTCACATACAATCTCTTCCTCAACCAACCTCTTCACTACCCTGTCTTTCGTCCCCCTGTCGTTCTTGATATTAGTTCCCCATTGGCACCACTTCTCAAAAAGCCTTTAACTACCGCGTCTCGTTAGTCCCAAATGTCTGTGTTTCATTGCAGTAAAGCGATACACTCCGGACAGTGGTCCCAATGAACCTCTTTCTCAATTCAGTGCCAGCGCTTTTGTTTGTAAAGATCCCCAATTAACCGAGCCTTTAAAGCGCTGTCTTATTCGACTCTGCTCGAGGAAGACGCCACTCGAAAGTACAAGTGCTGTCGAGAACGAGAGGCGAGTCTCTTGAATGCACGTGGCCGTAAACTAGTGGATGCTGACCAATATACTTTTGCAGTTCGGGGTTAGAAGAGCACTGGAATATCCACTTAAACACGCAAAAGCCATTGTTTAAATGATGCACACACGGGTTTGGGAGGAAATCGTACATCCTCGTTCTGACAGTCACTAAGGATTATACTGAATTTTAAAACACAGAAAAATATTCTCTTATTAATTACCGTCCCTCCAATAGACAAATGATGTATGACGTTTGATACTAAGGGCCGCGGTGGTGTAGTGGTCAGACTACCCTCCTCCCACCAAGGCGAACCGGGTTCGATTCCTGGCAGGGTCACCCCCGGATTTCTGCATGTGGGAATCGTGCCCGGACGATGCCGCTGGTCAGTAGGTATTCTCGGGGATCTCCCGTTTCCCCCGCCCTTCTATTCCTGCGCTCCTCCATACTCACCTCGCTTCACCCTCATCGGCTCTCAAGACCTCGGTTTTAAGAGCAGTCCAAATATCTTCTCTCACTCACTCACGTTTGACACTGACACTTTAAAATACTGTCCAAGACAGTGCGACGAAATTTTTCTAATGTCTTTTCCCTGCATTTATTTCAAGCTTGACATGAGTAGGTACTCCCGCATCCTGTATAAGCGCTGATATTTTGCATGCTATCGGTAGACTGGTTGAAGGGAAGAGAGGGGCAGTTTAGTTGCTGAACTAATCCACACTTTTTCAGAGTACCTTGGATTCGAAGCGAGAATCTCACGTCCGAAAATAAATTCTTAGCGACCTTGACCAGGAGGTCATCAACGCAGTGTCGACTAATTCTTTGATCCTAAGTTCACAGATATAATATTATTATTTGTCGTGAGGTTCCGAAAGTCTGCCGACATATGGTTAATGAGAGATGTAAGTACCTCACAAAAATTTGCTGCTGAGAAAAAGGTACTGAAATTACTGTCAGCCTTTCTTTACACATCAACCCTACACTAAGAATGCTAACAGGATTATTAGTTGCGTGCAAACAGCTTCCACGTTTAAATTTTGGATTTTTTGTTAACTCAAAAATAAAGAGAGCAACAATGTACAAGAGTTAATCGATAACTTTTGAATTCAACCTTAGAAAAATGAAACCCTTTTTCGTAACATGCATATGTAGAAACTGAAAAAAATTATTTACTGTCCACATGTAGTTGGTAACTATTTCGTAAACGTAGTTTCATGTATTCATGTCTTACTAAGATTTTAACGTTTAATTTATTAGATGCTGATTTGGATTTATTTTTGTTTTATACGCATAACAGGCTAGAATTTGTTTCAGAGTTGAACATGTTTCTATGAAATCCGCAAAGTTTCTTGATTAACACGTGGCTAGTAATATGGTCCATGTTACGATTGTTTTTTTTTTCAAAGGCTGCACAGTGGGTTCAGGAATAAAGCAAGAGTTTTGATAGATGTTACTAACCACGAACAGATCGTATTAAAAAGCGAACAACGGCTGGGGTTCTAGTATAGTTTGTGTAATGACAATGAAAAAAAGATTACATCTCCTAATGACATATTAAAATGCATTGTTTCAGTTGGTAGCCACTTTTATTGTTTTTTTCCCATTAAACCATTTTCCTCCCAAAAATTTAATAGCATCGCTTGATCAATGCATGGAAAAATGCAACGTTAACTTCACGTATGGCGGAAGGTGACAAATTGAATTGACATTAGAAACATAACAAAGCTTAAAAAAGTGTTCTTATCTAATTACGAACAAGCTTAATCACGTTCTAATAAATACGGAAAAAATTAGTTCAAATATAATGATTTCATTATTTCCGGTACCTAAGTAACGCAGGTCAATTAAGTGGGATAAAAGATACGAGATACAAACTCAATACAAACATCAAGGGACCTGAATTTTCGCAGTTTGTAAAACGAAACTTGTTTTAGCAGTTGTTTGCTATAATTATACTAAAACTCATACAGTTAAAATGTTAACTCTGTTTTTCCACACACTGAAATATAAGACATTCGCACGACCAACAAGACTTATTTTCACCAGTATACCTGACATTATATTGAAATACAGATTACAAAATGTTTTTATTTAATTTAAAAATTAACATTTAATTTCCTATCTTACTCCAAGAGGAATGAAGACAATTTCGTATTTGAGAAGTTTTCGTTTACGTAGTTTCACTTTTTTTTTTTACGAACGTCTGCCATTTTATTCTCTGGATCAGTTTATATCAGTCGTAGGATTTCTGCGATATCTTGTTAAATAGCGTTCTCGCAAAGCTTTTAAACAAGTGTTTTGGTTCACCCACTCACTCGTATAAATTAGCTTGTGAAGAGAGAGAGAGAGAGAGAGAGAGATAGAGAGAGAGATAGAGAGAGAGAGAGATAGAGAGAGAGAGAGAGATTTCATGTCCGCGTACTCGAAGGCAAGGGTGACTGAAAGGTCTTTCCTTTACTTCGCAATCCTTTGATTATCATTTTCCAATATTTCTCCTTTTCGGAGAACAGAATACCACGGTGCTTGCTAATAAAAGTGTGCACCTGCGAGCTGTCCATGGAGTCAGCGAATAATCAGGAGCGCCACGTTATTAAACACATTCCATACATCTGTCATCAGGAGGAAGGGATAAAATCCGCCAGCAATATAACTTCAAACAGAGCACCAGTGTTCACCAGTACAAGCAAATATTTCACATACCTGTGACGCGTAACTTATATGTATATATATATATATATATATATATATATATATATATATGAATAAACGCAGCTTCCCTCCTCATTCATACATGCCAGTTCAAATGCCAACGTAAATAAATTTATAACAATATGTTTGAAAATAAAATCCGCTATAGGTTCTAATTGAAATTTCCGAAGGTTTTAGCTTATGTTTGTCGTTGTATCTTATCTGTATCAAAGAGATGAACGCAGATAGTAATGTGCTATTTTTTAAATGAGATTTATTATATTTCTAGTTGTATGGTTGAAGAGCTTCGCAACTATTGTCGTTTCAGTTTTACGCTCTAGGTGCATTAATAATTTTTCCGAATGTACAGCTATTTCCCATTCAGAAAATTATAAATTACCACGTTCAACTTAACAGTCAATTCAGAATTTTTAATTTTTATAATATATAACAGTTCATTAAACCTTTATTCCCCAAAAATAGTTTTCATTACTTTGTTCTCGCCTGCAGTAATGCAAACATAATTGATGCTATTAAACATTATGGCATAATCTGTGAACATTAATTACGGGAATGTTTGGTCTGTGCAATATCCAGTACTTACTTACGTAGCCACGACGGTTGGCATTTGGTTGGAAAGGTTGGCTATATTTTGGGCTGGAACACACGCATTAATACAACGTTGGCCCAAAATTGTATGTCAATAAAAATTCACTCCAAAAAAAATATTGAAATTACTTTTATGTAAACCCCCCACCCAGACAATTATGTCACAAATCAGAAAATGTCAAAACATATAGCAAGTGTATATTTTTAAACATAAATTTGTTGGCGAATGGTGTAAGAAGTTGGTAAACAGAGTAAGTGGTGTGCATTTTTCTGTTGGGCCACCGTTGTGCAACCAACATTTTATGTCAAATTCTGGAGCAAACGTTTTGAATAAAAACAACTATAATATTGTGATTCCTATAGTATATGAGTTTTTTTCAAGGCCTCAAATTCTCTTTATCGTTAGTTGGTTAAATGCCGTGTCTATGTCGGCAACACAATGGTTGGTAATTGGTACGTAATGATAAGTTGGGCCAGCCATATTTCCTATGAAAAATCTCGTGTGTTTGTTTCAAACTATGTTTTTTAAAACATAAAATCTATGTCTGATAAAAAATTTGCTTCGTTAGTGTCGGAATTTGATATGAATAATTTGGTTGGGCCAAAATTTTGTGCAGCCGACATGACGTCGCACATAGAAATTGTGGTTTAAAATGGGATGAAAATATTTCACAGTATATCGAAATTTCCCGAAAGTAATTTTCCTTTAAACTGAGTTTTGTTGTGTGTCTCTAAATAGTATAAAACAGTCGCTTATACGCGTCTGTCTATTTGCTTAGTACTTCTAAACTACTTCATAGATTTTGATGTGGTTTTCAACATAATTTAGACAATTTCTTGAGGAAGGTTTTGATGTATAAAACATTTATATTTAATACAAAGAGAGTAGAAAATGTCGACGTTTGTCGTAAAAAAACGCTTTTCAGGTGCTTCCATGCCTCGCGCTGACTAAACCATAAGAGATAAATCAAATTAATATGCTGCAGAAATGTAGCTCTCAAAAAGATCTACAGAAAAGTCCACGATAGCATATGTTTATCTTTTAAGGATCACCCACAGTAACAATTTTTGTCTTTCAAAGTTTGATCAAAAATAATGGTTCACTTGCGAAGCCATTTTGACCGACATAGTATTAATCCTTATTCAATTAAAATATGTCAGTTACCTTGAGCATTAAGTTAAGATCAAATTTGTCATTTACGCCATATCATTTAAGTGAATATCTTAAGATATATCACAGGTTTTCCTATTATACCCGGGAAAAGCCGGGCAGTTCTGCTAGTGTGTTGAGAAAACAACAGCTGATGATGTGCAATTTTTATTATGTTGGGCCAACATTGCATAACAAATATTATGTGAATGTAGTATATTATTAGTATGCTATAAATAAACGAGTAAATCAATAAAATTTATTTTATTTGATAAGCTGTGTTAGTTTTTTTAGCACAGTGATCCGTTGAAATAAAACATAGACCGTCTACGGTTAGTTAAGTGTTGGTTACAATTAGAAAAATACCCTGATGTAACCGGTACGTACATTTGGCCAACGCCTTCAAGTGTTGGAACTCGTTAGGTAAGGTTGGAAATACGTTGTACAGAGATCCGAATATTTGTGACAATATTTCAGAATAAAGTTAGAAATTTATTGTTGGTCCGCCATTATTTACAAACAATATTCATGAGGGACTTTGTTCAAAATGAGTTAAAATTCATATATGTAAACCACATTCGGCAATAAAGAATTTCATTATAAATTTATACATACAAAATTATAAATAACTTGTTATAATTTATGTGAAAATGCAATGAATTTGTTGTACCATTTGACGTAACTAATATCTAAGCAAGGCAAGCACTTGGAATGAATTAGTCGCGGAAAGAATTATTATTTTTAAGAGATAAAGTTTAGCAGGCATGTTGATATGTATGGGGGGTTGCATGCTATGTTGGAATTAAAACTGGGTTATTTTAATACATGCCAGTTTTGGCTACAGTTTCACGCAAATGTAACAGAAAATTATTCTGCTTTATTGTTCATAATTTTTATACATTGTTCGTTAAGATATATTCTCCCCCCCCCCTTTCTCTCCTTCTCCTTTTCTCTCTATCCTATTGCATTGCAGAGGCCACGGTGGTGTAGTGGTTAGACTACTCGCCTACCTCCTAGACGAACCTGGTTTGATTCCCCCAGGCTTTCGAATGTGGGAATCATGCCGGACAATGCCGCTGGTCAGAGGGTTTTCTCGAGGGTATCCCGTTTCCCCCACCATTTCATTCCGGCGCTGCTTCATACCCACATCGCTTCAACCTCACCGGCTCTCAAGACCTCGATCAAGACCCCAAATCTCTTCACTCACCCACTCGCTCTTGTATTGCACAGGTAATCTTCCAAACACTTCCGAAATGTAAAGTAAGCCCTGTCATGTCGCTGACTTGGATGAATGCGTTTGCAAGTGAGCAGGTATCAAAAATAAATATCCAAAATATATTTTATGTGAATTATTAAACTTCCGAAATAGCTTATCACTTGAATATTCCTCTTACAAGAAACTGAATCAATATTGAACTCGTCGTTATTCCATAAAATGTATTGTTTCTCGATAAAATGAGGAAAATAAATTCCATCCCATTTTTTTATTACAACAAAGGAAAATCGCTCGCGGCCCTAAACTCCCAGTGCAATACATTTTTTTTTTTTTTCGATGTGAGCTGCGATTTCTAAAGCTGTTATTGACAGCCAAAACTTGATAATCTATCTCAGCAAAAATATAAAGGATAAAACATTTCGCAATCGTAAAACTATTGTTAAAATCTGTTCCTGCATACGCCCTTATGCTTCGCTGAAATACAACGTAATCATTTACTTGTTATCCAGCGGATTTTTTTTTATAAGTTTACCGTTGTGTATAGTTTCACACTCACAAGTATGCATACGCGCATGTATGCGTGCATGACACTGGTCTTATTAACTCGAAACTTCTTGAAAGTAATGTAAAAATAAATAATTAAACACATGTTTTGCAGTTTCTTAGAAATAAACACAGAGTAAAACCGTTATATTAACTAGAAACTACGTTAAAGTGTTCTTAGAAATAAATAATTACGTTTAAAATGCTATAACCTATCATCTAAGATCCTACTCATATATAACACAAAATTATTATAGTTATGCCTTATTTATTTGTCAATATTGAATTAATTGTCGGTAGATGGCGCTATGTACATTTTTACGCGGTGTGCCCTCCTGTAAGCTCACCACTCTACCTGGTGGTTTTGGTGTCACACTTTGTATTGGTAAGGAACATTGTTTACAAATACGTATTGTGAAAAGACTAACTTACGTGTTGACACGACCGATTACAAATAACAAATCTAAACTTAACAGCCACAATTTTCTTATTTGTTGATTTTCATTTCATCCACTATCTATTTTAAAATATGCATTATATTTTGAAGACATACGTACTATTTAGAAAATATTGTAACGAAAACACGGGTTCCACGTGGACAAAGTCACAGGCAAAAGTAAGTATTTTATAATTACAAGAAATACTTCGCAGCAATGTCCATGCCACACTTGTTCTCTTCGCTCCCCTCTGCCTGTGTCTTCTTGCTATTGCAAACAAATTGTTACGAATTATCTTTTATGGTAATTCGTACCTGAAAGGGGTTATGGGCGTAGCGAAATAATGAGTCATGATAAGGTAGAGCCCAGTAGTATAAGATGGAGTTTATTGAACAAAAGGATTATACAATAACTATTTACAAGACTATAGATCGGGGGAGCTTAAATGGAACACCAAGATGCTAATTAATTGTTTTAAGTATTATTACCTTACGCCATTACTATTACAATCTAATTGGAAAGTCCACCTTGTTCACGATGCCGGGGGCTGATTCTAGGAGGCGGTTAAAGACGGCCGGACACACCCATATTCAGTGGTCTTCTCGTTCCAATGGCCCGACGACAAAAGTCGCCGCTCCCTGTGTTACGCTGGCCTATATCGGGCGCGTTGTTTAATATTTTCGGCCCCATTTACTGGCCGGTGGAGGGGATTTCTGCAACTGTATTTCGCAAAATGTTAATGCAATCACGCTCGTGTCCTGGTTCAATGTTTGAAGGTGTTATCAGGCAGGCTATTCAGCTAAGGCCTGATAACTTCATAAGATCATGTTCAATTAAGTAAACAAGTAAAAAGTGACAATATGTGCACCTGCTTCCAAACAAAGGTATCCGTCGCATAGTACCTAATCAGGCAAGTAGGTGGAACTTAACGTCTCGTCGATAGCTAGGTCATTAAAGAGTTCCTATTAGTTTTTCTTCACTTCTAATTAAATTAAATGTAGTATTATTGAAAGAGAAACCTTCTAAAGTAAATGAAAAACGATATGCGACTCCAACAGCTTTCGCAATAGTGCGATGGTGATATATGTCTATGTAGCCTGCTAACTTGTCTAGTCATTTAAGCTATAGAGGAGGTGTTTTCTTGACTTTACGTCGTTTCAGAACAGACTAACAAAAGAAAATTGTGCTGGCGACCGGTGATAAGATTGGTGCTTCTCCATGCCAATCGGAAAAATCATCGTCCATTCTCAAAAGGTTGTTGCACGTTTTTCCGAGAACCGGGATGTTTCCTGGAATTAGCTCTTGGGCTATTGTATTCAAGCACGAAACTTCGACATAGCCAATATACTAGCGTAAGGAGCAATACGAAGAAAGAGAGTAATATATGCAGTATTGACAATATTACAGAGGAAACTCGAATGCATTGCTGCACAATGTAGACTATAAAACGTAAAATATTTTATCACTAGACATAGCTGTAAAAAATGTCATACTTATTGCTTGTCATACTGTATACATCTGCCACCTAAATAAAACAATGTAGGAAGTAAAAATTATTAATAAGTATAACACCAACCTAAGTTACCGAGGTTAGCGTAATTTTTCTTTGCGTACCTCATACCTACTTCATAAACCACCTGATCTGAATCGTTCTATGAAATAACGCTGGCTTGACTATACAAACTGATTTACATACACTAGCTAGAAGCGAGTCACCTCTATCCACCACCACTGCACGTGCACTAATACGGCTCGTCTCTGTCTCTGCACTTACCACCATCCTTATGTTTCACAACACATCGGATGTGCATTATGTACTGGATAATTTTCATGTATGGCTGGCCGGCTGTTAGCCAATATACGTGTCGCAAGCAAATGCTATTTTTCTCTGGGCGTAATACAACCCATCATGTTAATTTGAGCAATTTACCCTCGACTGTTGCTGACGTAATTTTACGTTGCAGCGAACTTCGTTTGAACTGTTGACTACGTGATGTCACGGAAGTCGTAATATTACGACAAACTGCGTAGGCTTATAACACGAGCTAGTGATTTTTCGCGAAAAAATTTGAGTTAGACTTCAATACTATCAGCACTCAACAGCAGTTTTTATATGGCCATCGGTTGCTGTCTGCTTGAGAAGGCGTTTTCATATTTTACCGGGCCACTCAGAATTCGGCAACATAGGCACTTCTCCTGCGTGATTCGTGTGCAGAAAGTTGACCCGTGCCAAAAAGTAATTCAGCCAATCAAAATAGGTAAACGACCCTACAGTGTTTTGAAATACAACGTGTCTTGAAATATTTTCGCTAAATTTCAATACCCCTAACTATAATTTTTGAATTCGGCGAACCTAATATGACTTCAACAGCGATTAAAGTTTTAAAGACTAAAGGGCGATATTACTGATATCCACAACTCTCTGCCTAGGTCCTGGATATTTTTTATAAAACTGTGCTCTGGGGAGGAATCAAACTCGCGCCTTGATGTTTACGGCAGGGTCCATAGCCCATTCGGCTACATAGAAAGACAAAATATTTCAAACTCCACGCCAGTGGATACACGACACGATTTGCGCCTGGTGGCCAAGGTAATAATACGCTAACTTGATTCCATGGTTCCAATTTCTCAAGGAGACATTTTATTTATCATTATAACTCTTTGATGAAAAAATATATATTGTTTTAAGTAATGTAAGGCCCCAAAAAATCCTTAAATATTGTCATTCAACAATTCTTGATTGGGAATTTTCTTCGTTAATATCCAAAGAATTGCATTCAAAGACACAGAGTCTAAAAAAGTAAATTAATTGCACCTCACTGTAAATCTAGAAAATCTTGTTTTCTGCTATGCACGAAAGTTGACAATTACGATACTTACTGAGATTTTCTACCGAATGAAACGCACAAGGGTTAACTGTTTATTATTTTTATAGGTCCATGTTTTATTGTTAAGTTTTATCAATTCTATTTCTGAGCAGGTTGCGTGATTTCCTAATGGTGTATATTTTTTCGTGTAGAAGTGTTAGGCTTATAGTTGTTCTCTCGTACTCCTTACGTTTCTGGGGCCGCGGTGGTATAGTAGTTAGAACACTCGCCTCTCTTCTAGGTGAACCGGGTTCGGTTCCCGGACGATGGATCGGCGGACTTTCTCAGGGGCCTCCCTCTTCCTTCGCCATTTCATTCCGGCGTTGCTCCATTCCCACCTCGCTTCACCCTCATTGGCTCTCAATACCTTGATGTTAAAGAGCTGCCCAAATATCTTCACTCACTCCTCACTTTCTTTCGTGATTCATGACGAGTGCATGGTTAACGGTATTTCAGCTAGTCATGCTTCTTTTTGCTTTTGCAGCCACTTCTATTGGACATCGCGTTGTAGGACACCAGCAATACAGCTGTCATTATCTCATGTTGGAAAGTATTCAAAATAGTGGTTTCTGATGTATAAAGGCAACACGTCCGTAAAACAGTGCACAATTAATACTAGTCATAAATCTCTCTGGTAATGGAGAGATCTGCCTTCATAGTTAACACTTCACGTTTTATTGTTTGCTTCTGTTCCTTTCATTTACACGACTGAATAAACATGGTCTTTATATTAAGCTAATTAAATTAAGTGATTGAATTGAAGCTACCTACAGAATCCTCAGTATATTCAGTGTTTCTGTGCGAGAGATTGTTTACAGTTAACTCAGAACTTGGACCCAGGTAAATATATTTTCTATACCCAGTGTCTATCATTCCGCCAAATGGAGGAACAAACACCGTCATTGATTTAATTACTTGATTCTATAGTTTAATCACGTAAAAAAAAGCTAACTTGTTAGGAACACATGAACTACTATTTCTCCAGTTCAAACTTTGTTGTGTTCGCTTCAATAAATTAAGTTCAGAGACACCCAATTTGAAAATTAAAAATTTTAGGAGCTGTTAGACAAGCTTATCTTTATATCTCGTTCCCAAGATTATTGTTATGATTAAAGTTGGAGCTTAGTCAAAATTGATGCAGTTAAGAGCAAGGATTTTTCGAAAGCCAATTTCAATATTTTCACTTAATCATGAATGAGTGGGGAAATGCAAATATCACGCTATTTTTTGAAAGCAGACTAAACTACAAGATGTTATATATTCATTTGACTTGTGCTATTGGCTAACAGTTTGTGACGCCCTCTTCAAAGGTCCATCCAGCCAATAACACACGATGAGTAGTAGACTAATAAATTTCCTGTGAAGCGGCCCCACGGGCAAACTACTTCTTACAAAGCTGGGCTGCCCGCTAGCAAGGAGTTTCCCAGGTTCTTATTGGTGAACATAGTTCCAGCATGTTGCTGACCAGTGACGTGACGTCATCTTGCTGGCATGTGCGGCCCGATGAGCACTATCGTGGTATAGGTTTTTAATTTACTTTTTGTTGTTTCCTCTTTCCCATCTCACCACACATCATAAATTCTTAAGGCTGACCATGAATGACAATTTTTTTTTCTCGCAGTTTTATCTTACACTTCCAGATTTCTCGCGCAGTCGGCAAAGAATGGAAAGGACCATCTCAGCTGGAACATTATTCCAAAGTTGATTGGCAGGATTCCCGTTCTGAAGTTTTCTGATTCAGTTCCACAAAACAAAAAAAAATTACGCACCGTATTGTTTTTGCCCTTCTGCTGCTGATTATAAGAAAAAAAAAAACCAAAATTAAATAGAGTTGAAACTGCGAATATTGCATCAAAACAGCACGATTTGATTGAGAAACAGTTGAGTTAAACTGCTCCCGTTTCCCTACAAACGGTAAAGTCAGTTTCTATGTTTCACATGTTATAAAGTGTTTTGTACTATTTTATTGTGAATTCTTATCCTGCAAAGCACTGTCTTCAAGTTCATTCTACTTATTTGTAATTTGGTATCACTTAATTAACTGCCGGGTCCAGCTTTTATCTATGATTAAACCTAAGGGAGACGGTGTAAAGAACAGGCCACAATCTTATGTTGCACAAAAATTGATGACACGTGGGTATGAGCACAATTACCTAACTTGATTTTCGGCTGGACTGTGCATTCAGATATTATGGACTAAATTTTCGTTTAGTGTTAATATTGTTTAGAGGGGAGGTAGGGCAATTATCTTCCTCGATAGCCAATCTCCATTTCGGAAATGCCCGACCAGCTTGTAACCTCGCAAAGACGCGTCCCGAAGCGACACGTGGGGGAAGGTTCAGTTTGCCACGGTCCAGCGACTGTACGCACCACATTATATGCACGTGACTCTCCGCAACTGCTCGCCTCTCCCCGATGGCGGGAAATTCAATTATTGACAGAGCAAACAGCTTTCTCGTGTTCCCGGGTCCACAAAGCGATTTCCTCTCTCTGCCCCCTCCGTCCCTTCCCCCCTCTTCACGAACCTTCCACATTCGACCACTCGCTACCCCTCCAGTGCGGTGAATTACCCAACACGACTGTGAAGCGCTCCGGCCCGATCGGCCGAAATGCGCTCGCTAGCTGCCCGCGCGCGCACGCGCGCACACACACACTCCATCGCACCAACTTTGCGGCTCGCGCGGCAGGAGCCGGTCAAAGAACCGTCCACACCCGCCCACACTCACACACACACACACACACGCTTCTCGTCGTTTCTCGATGCACCCGCCTAGTTGCCACATCTCACACCCATTCCCACGACCAGTCTTTTGCCGAAATCAAACCATTCCTCCTACTCACCCAACGCCATAAACGGCAACCATCATAACTCCGCGCCATCGGATAGCTTTGTGGCACCCGATTCGATGACCTCAACGCCAGGGGCGTCCCAGCCAGCGGGTGTCTGTTACACCTGAAACATCACCAATGCTTCAGTTTACGACAGAGAAGGGGAGATATAGAGGAAATTTAACACAGAGGCAGAAATGTATCAGACACGGAATGCAAGAGTTGGGGTAATGAGAGTACCACGAGTAACCCCCCCTCCCCGCGCTAAAGGAAACGTCTGCCACGTTTTCCACGTGATAAAACCCGAGTCTGACTCAGGTCGCCATGGTGTGGGTTTCTGTAAACTAACCACTCAGCCACCGCGGCCCCACGGGCGTTTTCAAGTCTCTATAAAAGAGTGTACGATCCGTAAATAAATTCATAAAAGCAGAAAATTAAATGCTAGTGTGTGTATTGTAAGATGAAGGAATCCAATCCAATAAGTTTAACGATATACAGTAATGAAATAAGTGTACTGATTTCATGAGCTGGCATTTTCTAAACCGTAGTTTTACGGCCGTTCAAAAGACATTTAAAAAATATATTTTCAGGAAATTTAATGGCTTCGTGACATGATGTCAATGGTAACTTAATATAAATACCTAATAATTTGAATAAAAAAATTATAATGACGTTTATTGTGTTTTAAGTGTAAATGTAAGAACGTTATCATTAAAAAAAATGTATGTAAGTCGTACAAATTTAAAGGAATTATTTTTAAAGAAGTTAGTTTTAAGCTAAAGTATTTTTTTAAGTTAATGGAAGGTCTTGTTGAATTTTCTTTGAAATCTGACTCTTGGTTTGCTTGCGTTTAGGATTTACTTTCTAGATATTACGACTTTCTCTCACACAAGTTATAATTGAAATACCTATGGTAATAACACAACATATGTCCAAGAAAATACCTATTCTTCATGGCATTGTGAAGACATGAACAATTATTTTGAGTAGCTGAATCCTAACGTATCACTTTTGTTCAATTTTAATATATGCACAAACAAATGTATATAGATTTTTAAATACCAATTCTTTCATTTGTTTTTTTTAAGTAATCATCACTCACTATCATACTTTTTTTTAGACTATTACCTGGTATTACAACGAAAAAAATGTGTGGTACATTTATATTTAACCTGAGACCGGCGCTTTTAAGAAAATATAATCACTTTCGGGTAACATTACGAGGGACAGTAAATTTTCGCGTTTTAAACGACCTGTTTGCTAGACTCAACTGGCCAATGTATTTTCAATCCTTACCTTTCTGCTGATTGGCTGGTGCCTCAGTGTGTAGCCAGTTATGTCTCGGATCAGGTGGTACGGGATTCCGTGCTTCTTTCCAAGGCAGGCCTGTTATTGACTCGCAGTTGGTCGTGTTCAGTTTCAAACAGAACAGAAACGTACATGTGTTTGAAGTCTATTTGGTCGTAAAATCAATTAGCGAAAATTTTCAGTCCCTAGTTGTTGTTAAATGAACACCCGAATTTCACGAAAATATTTCCGCACATGCTAGATTTTAACAGCTTACGGCCGTACCAGCAATTTTCTTTCATCGTCGGCCTGTCATTGAGAGGAAACATTTTCCTACTTGACTGGCCGCCAGTCAAAATTAGGCGACTTCAATGCTGTACGTCGCGCGCAGACGCCTAGGACTTGTAACGCGGAAACCATCCAATGGCGAAAGAGGATCTGAGCTAAAGTGTTATGAAAACCAAACGGTCGTTAAATGTTTTCGCGCGAAATTCGGGTGTCCGTACTTATCATACAAAATTTCCGTTAAAACTAAAGTAGTTCGCTGATATCAAAGCAATTTTTTTTTTTTTTTAAGTAAACAGTGTTTAGTCGATGCTCCGTGGTTTTGACACATGTGCAGGAAGAAAAGGAGTTCAGTGTTGGGACACGGAGATGTATACTGCTCATCTGGCATGCGCACTCTACAATTTATTCAGCCTACTTACTGCCTGTGCAATCGTTTTGAAAAACTCGTGATATCTTATAAAAAAAATGGGACGCCATCGGTGGCGTTGGGCAGTTAATTCAGTAAATCAGAGAAATGTTAAAAAAAAGAAGTATTTAATAACATCTCCCCGAAAACTGAAGCATGAAGAACAATTAATTAAATACACAAGAATTCTGTATCCCGACTTCAAAATTCATTGGATATAATTTTAACGACATGACTTACCCGTAACCTAAATCCAAGATGTGAATACACTTTCCCACAAACTACAATTGTGGGTGTGCTCTGATTGGCTATTTCTTCTGTACTTGTAATTAATATTTAAAAAAATTATTATCATATATTAAGTCAAGCCAAGAACGTGCACAACCCGAAATGGTCCCACACACTGCAGCCATAAATCAATACCCTTGAACACATTGAGTCATGTTCTAAGCTCATGGCTTACTGTTAGTGTTAAGTGGATCGTAAACTTAACTATTACGGCTGGCGTAACTGTCTGAACACGTCGTTCTTACAGTTCTGCGGGCAAATGGAACACAAAGTTCGGGACACGCGTGAAACACCAAAATTAGCAGTGGTGGATCCAGAAACTCATTAAGGAGTGGCTCACTGTGCATTACGTTCAAACGCCACGCTTATCAGTAAGCGTTAAGTTTTAATGCTACATATAAATGTCAGTACTAGTGGATAGTCTGTCCAAATTTTCTTTTTCTCAATTTCCTGTTACCGTAATAAGTATACGAATTACTACAGCGTTGGGTAGCGAGCTCACTGCCGTATTTTCGCATGTGGGAATCATGCTGGACGATGCCGCTTGCCAATGTGGTTTTCTCGGGGTGCTCCCCCGCCCTTGCATTCCAGCGCCGCTCCATCCTGGGCTGGCACTTCACGTCATGCCCGGAGATAACGGGCAACCACGGGTTCCAGCTTGAAAGCCCGTCGTTAGGAGGGTGTCGCCTCGCCCTTGGTTCATCCCCACGAGAAATTTATTTAACGTAGCGTTATCAAGCTGCAAGGGAGGGGGATCATTCCTCCTTAGTCAACTTCCCCGCGTCTGTTTTGTCTGTATCGCATTTTTAGTTGTATGCGAGGAACGCCTGCCCAAGAGAGGAATGGGGACCCAATGGGAACCCACGCCGCCAGACTCAGCCGCTGAGCATTTTCCACGGGTGACGACCCCCGCGCGCCCCGCATCACGCTTGAATATGCAGCGACTGCAAGCGCAGCTCCAGTTGCGCGCAGGGTCTCAGTAACGACCCAAGTCCAGTTGAAAGCGCAGCTCTGCAAACGCCGTGACAAGCTATTGATATTTCCTCCTCCGATGTAAAAAGAACTACGGCGACCCGCTGCCACTCCCACATCCACGCTGCAAAGGAAAATGACACCCCCATCCCTTCTCTCATTTTTTTTAAAACTCCCCCGTGACAGTTTTTAATCCTGTTTGGATTTCAAGCCACTCGCCACCATCAAATCAGTATCTGTTTTTTTTTTAAAGGTTCGTTTCCGAAATTCAATTAACCCTCCAGGTCGCAGCCAATGACGCTTTAAAATAATTACATTGCGCCCCAGCTCTCGTTTTCCATTATTTCCTTTATATTAGATTTTGGTTTTCTACTTCTCTGTAAATGGTTTTCTGCTGCAACGCAAGGCCGTTTTGATACTTACCTCAAATTACAGATAATAAAAATTTGTTGCAATGAATATGGCTAAATGTTATTAGCGTGCAATTATTTTTCATTTTTAAAGCACGCGTGAAATTTTATTCGTCTCGCAGCGACAATTGAATAATGTCGTAATAGCGTCCCATATTTTATAGCTAGCGCAGGCGCAGAGTACACTAGAAGAGTTGTAGGAGGGAGGAAGGAGGGGTGGGGGCAGTCTTCTCCCTTTCCACTTTGCAGCCAACAAGGGCACTGCATCCTAGGTTTATGAACGGTTATGGGTCACCAGTTCAGTTTGTAATTAGTATTTATGCATTATGGACAACTGCTCCTTCCACTAGTATTAAAATATTTTTAATTTTATGTACTTCGATAATTAAAAACCGTAATATTTCAACATAGACTGTTATTGAATTCGAAGTTTTTAAGGTATGGTATGTTTTACAAAGGGAAAAATGAATAATTTCGGCTTTTTAAAAGTTGTGATTGCAGTTGGCTAAGAAAAAGTTGTGTAACCATTTGTTTGCAAAAAAAGTTTAATATTTTATTTAAAACATTCTATTTTAAGGACGCTTTTAGAAATTGCATTGTTTTTCCAAACATACTATAAGTAAGTTTTTTCTTATATATATATATATATATATGTATATATATATATATATATATAACTGTTGTTGTATAAAACTTTGTTGTATAATAAGAGAGAGATAAGATTTAAATGAACGTGGGTATGATAAAATAAATTGGCGAATTAAGAATTTTAAAAATAAATATGTCAAAAAATAATCTTATTCAAATATCCACGCTAATGACAGATAATTAAGAATTGTATTCTATATTTTTTTTAATGCCGTGTGTGTGGTGCAGTTAATGACATCTGACGACATGTCCCTTGCACTTTAAGTGTAACAAGGAATGAGATAACAGTGTTTAACAACAGAGTGAGAGTATCACAAGTAAACGGCAACGTCCGCCACATCTCACACAAGCGGAAATCTATGTTGGTCCCTTTGGGAATCGAACTCGGGATTGACATAGGAAGAGTGACTGGAGGTCGGAGCGCTACCCACTTGGTCAACGCATCCCACTGAAAATTATTTATGTCCGCCTTATTTTTATTTTGTGCTCCTAAGAGTAACGGAAAGAGAAAAACTAATAGATTTGCGTTTCTAACAATTTTAGAGGTTCGCTTGATATTCGCTTTCGTCTGAGCACGTTTGAAGCAACTTTAAAAATGTCTCTGATCCTAACTGTGTATAGTCTAACTGGCACACTCACATACTACAGTAAATTTTGCAGTGATACAGGAGAAATATTTCCACGCCTTATAGTTTTATTAAAAGTTTTGTGATAATATTTTTGGATACAAAATGTATTTATTTTATTTTGTGTTTTTTTATTCACGTTAAGAATAAAGAAGTAGAATTTTAAGTAAAATATTTATGTTCCGAACAGTGATCGAGTTCAAAGGTAATGTTGATCTTGTATATGGCACATAGATAAAAATATAGAGAAAATTAAATTTTAAGCAGAGCTTCTATAAACACTCAATTAAATGCAAAGAGCCTATAGGCGTTAGGTCCATGAAAAAGTTTAATTTTACATATAGCGGAATGATACACGATGTGCAAATAAAATTATGCAGTTCTTTCAGAAATGTTTAGTTGACAGTGAACCTGTTATAAGAGGACAGGGATAGACAATTATACACCTCACAAAAACTTTAGCATAAATCAGAATCAGGAAGTTACATTTCATGTTGTACTCCTGTCCGCACATAAAGTGGAAAAAAAACAATATTCCTTTACATCATCCCAGTATGAAACAAACAAAAGTCATAAATCGTAAAACATCTTAAACAAAGGAATCTTATCAGTTCCAATAAGAACAAAAAATGGTCTTCTCAGATGCATTGACAAACTTCAGTAACGTGTAGTACCTCCACGATTCCTGAGGCAAACTTGTATCAGACGAGGCATGCCAAAAACCAGATCATTAAGCATTTCCTGAGGCAGATTGTCCCATTCGTCAACTGCGGTTGTTTTTAAGGCCCGAGGTTGAACCTACTGCGGTTTGTGTACGTGCGGTATGCATGTCACTGGAGGGGAAGACTCCATGTTTACATGATTCACACAACGTGGATACGATCCATTCGTAATAGAAAATTAAATATAACGTATTAGTTAGCGAACGGGGAATATGCTAAACTTTTTGTGAGCAGCATATTTCATATCTCTGTCTTGGGAGCCATTATTAGGAACGGGAAAATCAGAGGAATATTCTTCATTCTTGCCTGCTGCATTTGAAACATATAAATTATTACGTTACGCCAGTTTTATTAGTTTAAATTAACATGCAACAAAGATACCGTTAATTGCTAATGGCAGCGATGGACAATTTTTTCTGAAGAATAACAGGTTCGCTGTGAATACTGTGACGAAATAGGCACGCCGTGCTCTAAACGGTTGAGCCTATCCGCATTTCCTCATGTAAAGGACACATTATCGCTCTACTGAATAGGATTTTAAGTAAGAAGATTGTTTATGTCAGCAAGTGCTTAAAGATATGTGAATACGTCCTCTGGCAAATGTTTCACGCAATATGGTTACATTAAAATGGGTAAATGTATATAATTCATTTAAAATAGCTTGCTTTTTTTAAACTAAGACACAAACACGTTCATTAGTGTTGACCATGTGACTTTGACAGTTGTGTTGGTGTGAGGTAGGTCTATGTTGGGTACAAGCGCAGATGATGATAATCGGTCTATTTCATATTTGTTCTATGCGCTGAGAGCTGCAGACCCTATATCAGGAACACCCACGCAACAGCGCCAGACAACAAATTGTTAATATACACTCTGAGCAGACACCTCCAGCTAACACAACAGATGACCACACCCAAACCCCCTAAGTTGGTGCAGTTGTACTCCTTCAGTACAGTACCCTCCCACATCGTCCCTGAGACCTCTCGCGCTCAGATCCTCCCATGATCGAACCGAGATGCTAAGCTCACGTTTATTGTCTATCCATAACAGTAGCTGACCTGTGTCACCGTTCAATGCGTCGACCTTTCAATGCGTGAAGTGTGGTGTGTGGAGTTTCAAAAGCTGCTTAAATTTCCACGGCACTCGTGGATTGTGAGTTTATCACCGGAATGTGCTGTATCATTGTCAACGAATTTATTCACAATGAAACTCTGGTTTTGGGCAACAAACTTCCCTAGCACTCAGTATTCCAACGCCCTACGTAGTGGCATGGTATATGTGCTACCTCACTGCCCAGTCCATGAAGGCAGATACCTCCTTCCCCGGTAGTAAGGATATCTAATGGCACGGGGTGGAGTCCAGCGTTGCAGACACCCGAAGAATTCGCGGATTCAATTTGGGACATGCTAGAATTCAAGACACGTGTTTTTACATAACTCCAGTCATTGGTCCACGTGGTGTTTGACACCTCCTGAAGAACTCACGCCCAATCATCGCCTTCCACTGTGACAGCTGACAACCAAAGCGCACCTGATATCGACATATTTTTACATAGAACTATAGAGTCTAGCCTGCAGGTCATTGAACTCGGGGATATTTTAGGTCTCTACTAATTTTCTTTAACCCAAGGGGCGGCAAGAGTCACTTTGCTGGAGACGAGTATGTGTGACGGTTACACTTCACCCAGCATTTCCAGTGTTACCCACGGGTTATGGCACTGCCCCAACATCTCAAGCATGCGAACACCCTCCTTTCAACGTTAGGGATTCCGTGTCTTCCCTCCCCTTTCTCTTTTTCATGCAAGGACAACTGTAGAATCGAAGAGAGCAAGCGAGGGGTGGAAGTGGTGCAAAAATCGAAGGAATATGACCTTTGTTTTTGGTATATCTGACCTCCCAGTGAGGTCGGGATTGTGTTCTCCACCAATTTCGCTTTTCTGTTGCTCTTCGCATTGCTCATCATGCACTCTGCCATGAAATCTGAAATACCTCTATCTTCCACTCACATTCTTTGACATTTAACTTAAGTCTCCGTTCTTTACTTTGCATCCTACGTATTTCACTGAATTGTCAGTTCTACCGCAGTGATCAATAGCGCGAACCTGCACTGGCCAAAGAACCGTTGTACTTTTCTCGTTTTAATTAGTAGATGAATTTTCGTATTAGGCAACGTTTATTGAATCCTAACAGCAGCATATTATGGTTTTGATATTTTGTTGATAATTATCCTTAATGGGGATAAAGGACGTAAAAAGTTATTGATAAGAGTTATATAATGAACACTATATAAAAGCGGTTGTTCAATATTATTTCAATATAAATATAATTGAATATGAACGGGGGGTGCTATACAAATATACTGAAATATTAAATGATATTATTCTATAAAGATTTAACCAGCCACGTTCTGATTAAAGCCTAATTGGAGAGTCCCCACCTTGTTCATGATTCCGGAGGCGGATTAAGATGGCGCTAGTCGACGGCCGGACACACCCATCTTCAATGGTCTTCTCGTTCCAATGGCCCGACGACAAAAGACACCGCCCACGGACTACACTGTCCTATATCGGCTGCGTTGTCCCCGTTTACTGGCCGGTGGAGGGAGTTTCTGTGGTTTGCGATTTAAATAACTAATTTCAGCGATCACGGCCCGTGTCCTGGATAAATAAGTGAAGGTGTGATCAGGTAGGCCGCTCAGTTAAGGTCTGACCACAAATCGTAACAATATGTTTTTCTCAATTTGTATGCTAGTTTCTACATAGCTCACACCCAATGTTGCTACAAACAGTTTTCCGTACGAACTGTTTACAAGCACTGTATGTTAACAATTCCTGAAAAAAAATTATGTTGTATAACCAACAACGTATTATTTCGGTTTCATCACTCCAGACAAAATGTTTGTTGTATTTTGTAAAGTGAGCTCTTTTTAAGTTCTTGAGGACACAAGGTAAGGCGATTATTAGATATTATGTTTCTCAGCCATACTTCGACGCTCTTCATAGCACTGAAGCTGTTTTTCACTAGCACGAGGAAGATGAACGACAAGTGGTAATATTACATGTTCTTTCGTGGATGAAAACCGATACGGTAGTAAGTGGATCAGAGCCTACAATAAAGGGGAGGCTCCACTATATTTATCCTTTTAATGCATAACCGTGCGAAATAAAACGCAGGCTTACTTTTTTTTAGTTAGTGAAATTTTACATAATGACGTATATAATAGTCAATTGTGCAATGATTTGTTTATCCATCTCCAGTTACAATGAAATATTAAAAAATAATCAACCATGCAAATACAATTTTTAGAATAAAAAATACATGTTATTCACTTGAATATTTACTTTAAAATACTTTACCATTAGACGGAATGACTTAAAATCGCCCAATGCAACATTATTAACGCTCATATATTTGTACCGAACTCTAAACATCTAAACGTATAATCTATTGTAATTTTGGTTTTAAAAGACACATTAAAATTATTTATGGGATGCGCACTGAGAGATCAAATGAATTAGGTATGTTTGATAATCGTTGTATTAATTAAATAACATTTAAAACTAGTTAAATAAATATTAGTTAAATAGGAAAGAAATTGTAAATAAATCAAAATTTTTAAAATGTTATTATAAATATTATTCTCATATATTAATAAGCCACGCCAAATTATTAAATATTGAAGCTATAATTATGGGATGTCTTCATGATAGTCATTGTTTCGAAGGCTAATATCCGTAGACGTACTACGACGGACGGCACGCCCTATATGCTGACGTCTTCATGATGCAGTGTCTCGGCGACGAAGACCCCATCCGCCGCGCTTCCTGTCTTGATATCGGGCGAACGTTGGCTAAGAAACGGACACTTCTTCCGAACAGTTGAAAAATTCTTGAGTGGACAATAAGACATTTTTGGCCATATTTCATTTCCACTCTCTTCTTTAAAAAATTTCGCAAAATGTTTAAGGACCAAATTTTATGACAATGTGTACAGTGAATGCCATAAGTATTTAGTTAAATTAATATATGATATAATATTGGCATGATCAAAAATATTTCAAGTACATCTATAAAATTAAAAAAGGAAACTTATTCATGATTTAGAAATTTTACATATATATATATATATATATATATATATATATATATATAGACGCTTTGTTAATAACTGCGAATTATATAACAACGTTTAACAAAAAATGTTTTAACGGTTTAAAATTTACTGATAAGAAAATTTGTTCATAACTTTGAGTACTGTAAAATTGTTGCAAGACAAATGCCATAAAATTTATTTCAAGCGAATTAATTACCTAAAATATATTATCAATATCGTATACATGGCTTAAACCATTTATAAATGTTTTGCCAATTTCTGAGAGGAGCTCAAAAGTCAAACATTTTCGTACTATAATATTCGTGGTTTAATGCATGTGTCAGAAAGTTCTGCAGTCATTCACAACGTGGATAAAATTCTAATGTTTATAAACCAACTCTGACGAAAAATTATTTTTTCAGATAAGATTGTTTGTATGTTAAAATTTTGAGGACTACGCCGGATTGTAGCTCAGGAAATACTTGTTTGAATATTTATCTTTCCGTAAAAATAGAAGTGAGCGTGATGTAGTTAGGTTGTTTCTCTATTTTTATCAGAATTTTCCTAAGAAAACGTAACATCAACGACTATTTTCGCAAATAAAGAAATTATTTTTGTAAAACTTCTGAAATAGCGTAATGGTGTGTACTTCATGTTACATCACAACGAACATTTCATTTGAACACGACCAACTAGACGTTCCATTCGCTGTTGGTCTGTCAGTACGCCGTTAAATGAGAATAGAGACCATTAGGTCATCGTGTACGTGTAGTAGTGAATTTAGTCGATTTAGATATATGTTATCTTTAACGCTTGTCAAAGTGTTTCGACCTCAAGGTGTTAAGTATTGCATTTTATTAACTTCCAGGTATTGCATTACCACAAAACATACTTACTTTAATTCCATTAAAGCCATATAAATTTTAATTTAACTATTTTTGAATATTAGTATTCTACGCATACATTATGCGTAAATATTTTAATCTGACATTTTATTAAGTCAGTGTGACGATATAAACATATCGGTAAATATTTTTGAAGAATTCTAGACCACTGCATTTTCTTGCAGATAGCTGCAACCTAATCCGAGTGTTAAGGCTGCCTAGGGCACAGGCTGTCATTTATGGTCCTATCGAATCTAAGTTGGCACAACTGCTTGCGCGCCCATTTCGACGAACTCTCATTACGCAATTCTGGAGAAACGAGATAAGCAGTTCCCAGGGGCCTCCTTCAGGGAATATTTGCCAAATGAACATGTTCGCTCTGCTTCCTCCCTTTTGAAAAAAATTACTATGGCAGATACTTCTAACAGTTACAGAACATAATGGCAGGACTACACGAGGTAAAGAGTTTGTAACGTTAGCAATAGCAAAACCCCAGAACCTGTAAAACTTCTGCTGTAAAAATTTGGGCATTATAATTTATTGTTTTGCAAAAAAAAGTGACAAAAATAAAACGAGGAAGGCAGAGTTCACTTATACAAACTTCACAAAGAACCTAGCAGAGACACAGGATAGCAAAGTATACATACAAGTGAAACTTTCGGATGTTGTGTTTGCCAACCACGCTGCAGAATATCATTCGCCAATCAGTAGCAAGAGAAGAAGAACATGCAAAATGCCTGCTGAGCCAACAAAGAAGCAAGCACATTACGCCATTGCCAGTATGAGGAAGAATCGTGATTGATACAATAACACAATTTTGATTCCATAAAAATTTTAAGTCTTGTCGGTTATTTGAACAATAGACGTAGTATGATTATTTTTATATATCTCAATTTATTGATGAGGAAATTAACTTATTTAATATAAAAGTATATTTAACTTCCAATTAAAAAGTCTGAATCATTCAGAATAAGTAATTATATCAACAATATTAATATTAATATTAATTCTAATAATCACAAATTTAATAATATTATTAAATACATTAATAGCAAAAAAAACAATAATTAGAAAGCAATATTCGGGAAAAGAATTGCCTGTCCATAACTCCGTATATTTTTTAGCGTAAATGGTTGTCGGAGTGATTCAGCAATGTTGACAATGAATTACGAAAACTAGCCTCCACGTCCCAACATAAACGTGTAATGTAAAATTCTATAGTGCCTTCAACATATGCAGATGTATACTGTACATATATATACCGTATGTATATACGTTGTGTTTTGCATATAAAAGAGGAAGGAAACGTAAGTAGGTAGGTATGTAGGCTTAACGTCTTGTCGATAGAGACGGAGCAAGATTCTCAGATAGGCAGGAAAGTGTAAGGAATCGGCAATGGAATGTCGATTCATCACAGCTGCTAAAGCTGAACACCCATGATTGACAGCAACACAGCCGCCAGGAAATGGTGCTCATTGCCTATAGGAAATATACAGTAGTTCAGGCTATCAGACGCGCACGGAGCCATTTGGCTCAGAGCCAAGAAAACCTTTATAGCAGTACTGGGAACCCTATACCCAAATTGAAGTTTTCTTAAACAAATCAACGTGATTGTATTTATGACAGAGAGAGCCGTAATGATGGTTACTCGTCAGCGTCTTTATGTGGTATCCTGTAAGCCATATATTTATTGACATGTTTGTGCAAAGATGTGCGTTAACAACACAGCGGGCTGTGTTCTGAAATCAGCTATCTGCTTGTTGAATTTATATTTTTATCCGTTATTGCAGAGTGTCTTGTGTCACACATTTTGTTATCATAGTGCATTTTCAACTACAAAGGAAATTTATTTCTTAATACATTTTCGAATAATGCTTCTAAAATAAATTTACTTCTTTCTGTGGATACAAGATTTCAGATGGTGCTAGTTCATTTTTAACATCACGAGATAGCAGCACTGACCAGTGGGCGAATCCGTCGCTTCGTAGTTACGTTAAAGCGAGGGTATCACTAGGGAATTGTAACGTGCTCCTGAAATGAATGTATTCGAGTCACCGTTTATGTGTGCCGAAATATAACACAATTTAACATTTCTCATTTTAGAGCATTTTAAAAGTTTTTTATTTCTGTAAAACGTTTTCAAGAATTAGCCATAATACGTAGTCCATTTGCTTTCTACATTCATTCATAAAGACACCTTGTTGACCTGTCTTTATATAAAGACAGTCACGAGGCATTCGAAAGACCATCGTGGATACATAATTGAGTTACATAATACCATTTCGCCTTGTAAAGAAAGTTGGGTGGTAAATGTATATATATATATATATATATATATATATATATATATAATACAAAAAATGTTAAAAGAATAGGGCCTGTTATTCTTTATGGGCATCTCCAGCGAACATGACATCAGACCAGGCAGACACAAGCCCCAAGCTGCATGCATTGCTCCTCTCACATCATCCCTGAGATCTCTCACACTCAGGCCCTTTCCTGGTCCAGCAGAGTTGCGATTCCACCCACTACTGTTTGTCCAGAGAAGTGCCGGAGCTGTGTCAACCAATCAGTGGTTTCGGTGATGCGTACAGAGCCAGTGCGTAACAGCCACTGACGTTTCATTGCAAATAGCGCGCTATCTGAGCTTGAAAAACTCCGCGCCCCTGTTTCAGTTTTCCAACAACACTGCTGTACAGCATCACTGTAAACGTGCGAAAATCACAGATGACTACTAGGTGAAGTAAAACAAACTCTTTGTTTGAATACGTCTTCAGATACATTGTAAACAATTATTTTACGATTTTGAATTATTATTATTTTTTTTAATTTATCAGTTGTCCGAAAACTGTAACTTTGTGTTTTCGCAGACATGTATACTACAAAAAACAGAAAAAATAACTTGCTGAGTACTGTCCAGTTTACACAAGTATACAATGAAAAGTTTTTACGTCAACATAAAATATGTATATGAGAATAAAACGTATGCCTGTTTTCGTTGCAATCAAAACATTTTTGCTCATCTGGACAACGGAATAGCTTAATATAGTCCATTTACGGTTCCTTCCAACTTTTCTGAAGCCCTGCTTAAGTTCTACTTTCAGTATATTCCTCCGCCTCATGCAAACAAAGCTTAACAGTGTCTAGAAAATCACACCAAATCGACAGCCCACCGCATCCGTACGCACTCAGTTTAATAATATTTTACATACATAAGAACGATTCCTTAGTAGTCGTTACCAACACATCTGTTTTCTCTCGGTTTTATTAATATTAATTATAAATGAAATATTATAATTCATAGATAAAATAAAAATAAAAATTTAATCGAACAGAAATAAGGTACTTTTATGTCAACGCAAGTATAAAACGCTTGTGATGCATATGTATCACGCTTGTGATACATATTTAGGAAAGAACCAAACATATTATACATCAAGTGATTTTTCAAAGGTTTGATTCAAAAAGGGCGAAGAAACCATGAATAGACTATATAAAGAAGTTAAATGGTGGGAGTGTTATTTTCGTGTGGGCGTGTCCATCCGCTGATTGGCTGCGCGAGGAACTGGGAAAAGTCTTTGCGTCTGATTGGCTACTGGGTGTTGCGAAACGTTCCCTATTGGCTGGACTGCCGGCTTACATGTAATTTACCAGGCTGTGATTGGCCCAACGGTGTTCCGACATGTTGCTGAAGGGTGCAGCATTTTTTCTGGTGCGTGCTGCTGGAGTTTGCGTTACAAGAGGATGTTTCGCTTCTGTAATCAAAACTATTGTGTATATGCTGGGCCAAATATTTGTGTTTATGTTCAAGTCCGTCTGAAAATAGAGGCCGCCATCAAATCTTGAGAACTTGCCCTTTTCCGTTTATTTCAACCCCTTTCCTGGGATAAAATGTGGGGCTGCTTCCTTCAGAGTGACCTCGTCATTATTTATATTTTGCACCAAATGCTACACCAAAAAATATTGCACAGTAGTTAGGAAAAATAAATTCGTCTTTTAAAAAAATTAAAAAAAAAACACGAATATAAACATTTTGAATTAAAACAAGTAGTCTCATTGCATTTCATTCATTACTTATTATACTATATCAAAATATTTTTTTATGAGGCTCAGTCAACCCCTCTCGACCTAACTTCTGTACAATCGTGCGCATAATGCACAGGAGACGTATTTTGATTGGTGCTGTACACAGCCAAGTTCAATTCCGAATGATTTCCCCGGTGGCTAACGGATTCGTAAACCTTACTGGTGTTCTAGGTTATAAATGTTTTATTTTATTATAGGTGAACACAAAGTTAACAGTTCAATGTTTGTGCTGTATCGGCTTAGCTAGACTAAATGCAGCACTCATCAAATAATTTGCAACTATAAATACGAGCAAAAAAAAAATTCCACCAAAAATGTTCCTTTCAGAAAGTTTTCTAAAAAATCACATCTTATTTTCTTGTGATTTTTATTTCAATGTATATGTACATATACAATTTGACACTCGCAGTACTCATTTATGCCCTACATATTGCAAAGTTTTTTTTTCCCCCTAGGGATTTGTATGTTTAAAATGTATTTATTTGTCCGTATCAGTTGGTAATGCAGGCCGTAGTCAGTCTTTTGCTTACAAAGGTCATTATGTTATTTCTTTTTAGTGTGTAGTTTGACTACTACTGTATGACGACAAAGAATAAAACTGTTTTTTGGTGGTATTTTAAGAGATATAAAACATGTGTAAGCGGAGAATGTCTTTTCTGTAAGAAAAATAATGCAAATATTACAACTAGGATGGAGAAACTCTTGGTGAAGAAATGTGACAAATGTCCGCCACGATTAAGAAGACCAGACCAAAAGAATGAACTATAGGCTGCTCACGGTTAATTGAGCACTTTTGAAATCAACCTTTGAAAAATGTCACTGCCCTTACCTGCGTGTATTTTCCTGGGCACGCAAACTGGCGTGCGCCCGGTAAAGTTGGCAACGGCGGAAGGAAAGTAGTTCAATGTTTTGACGTTCAATTTAAATCGTTGGGTAAACATTTGTGAATACAGAAATTATTTATTTTCCTTCGTGTTTTTTTTTAATGCAGAGAAGTGTTAGAATTATCAAATTTGTAAAATATTTTCTTTTCTAATAATTTTATATTTTTACTTGACCGACGCTCTACTAAAGTGATCAGGCCCACAGCAATGTAAATTTTCCATATGGCGGATGACTATACAATGTGCGAACAAGTATATCTTAATCTGGGCTTCCTACATTGTAAAAAAAATGTAATTTTTACTGATAAATCGGTTGTAATTTTACAACAGCTTGTAACAGTACAAAGATTTATCTTCTAAAACTACTCGTTTGTAAAACTGCAATGGCCGTGTACGTAATATACCTCAAGAAATGTTTGTACCATACTGACCTGTATCAACGAGCTTTAACAAAATGGCGGACACTCAACAACGTAAAACAGTATACAGCTGTTTGTGCAAAAACTATGGGTGATATAATGTGCAAAAAAAATGCATTAGAAGTTTCAATAACATAAAACACTCAAAAAAACTCAAATAATCATAATAAAACGACAATTTCAATAAAACGTGGTCGTATTATTCATTAACTGTTAATAATTCCTAGCTATACAGAACTCTTAAATCGGCTCTCAAGAACGCGTTAAGAGCCGTCTAAATATTTTAACAACAGAACACTTATAATGAAATAAATGTAACTATTCTTCTTAACCAAACAACTTCATTAAATTTAAAAAATAAGTGTAACGTTCATTAATCAAGTTTGTTTTTGGTTAAGGGTGCCGGCTTATAATACATGGAGTGTGGATTTTTGTCCACGTGCTGGTAAACGTATAACTTTTTTTTCGTAAATTACATTATGAAAGATTTTTTTTTTTTTTTAGTTTTTCTCTGTTATTAATTCACCACATTTGTTTTCTAGAAGAAAATATATAATTTAATGAACACATCTCATTAATATCAGATGTAATACTTTTTTCATTTAAATGAAAAAAAAATGAAAAAGTAAGGGATCTATACATAACAAATACTATCATTTCTAATTTATAAATACATTTTTGCATATTTTACAAGAAAAGTATTTGTTGTTTTACAAAAGATTTTCTTGGCAACTGGGTGTCCAAGGATTATTCTTGTAAAAGTACAAAAACATTTTTTAGAGTGAAGTTTACCGTGAATAGCGTGTACAAGTACTTGACTCAGACATGAGCTGTTTGAGTGCCAATGAAAACGACGCAGTCAGTGCAGATACTGACAGTAGCGATTATTCGTCAACTCTGTGCAGCTGCTATATTTATATGAGCTGAAGATTGTTGAATATAAGTAATAACATTATATAAAGGCTCTTATTACTATACAATTTTTTTCACTTATACAACGTAGATAATGCTATTAGTAGAGACCTGAAAAATTCGCGAGTTCAATGACCTATAGGCTATACGGCACAGTCGTATGGCCAAATATACAAATATCACCTGCACATTAGTTGTCTGCTGTGACAGTGGAAGGCAACGATTGGGCCAGCGTTCTCCAGGAGGCTTCAAACACCGTGTGGACCAATGGTATAAATTATATAAACGCATGTGTCTTGCATTCTAGCTTGTCCCGAAATGAATCCGCGAATTTTTCTGGTCTCTAGTTATTAGCACTGGAATGTAATTTATGTAATGCATAATTTTTTATATCTGATGAACGTAACGTCTCCTGTGTATATAGCGAGATAGTTTGTCTTGCCCGGCTAACACTGCAGACCGACGAGTGGAAATAAGACCCGGAATGTATGCGACCTCCAATAAGAACTTATCACAATTCAGCTTACACTTACTAAGCTTCCGCTCAGTAATCTATAACTTAACAGACTGAAAACAAAACACAATAGCTGGCTACTGATAGGCTACAAGAAATGAAAACTTTGGCAGCTCAGAGCCCCTCAAATATTTAATAAAACGGATGAAAGAAAGTTTAAGAATGATAGAGTAATCAGACAATCTTTCATCTTTAGATATGGACTTAAAATTAAATTATAGCACCAATGATACCAATCTTATAGGGGTTTGCTTAATAAATTATACAGGTAATTGATGCCAACACTAGCTGGTAAAATATGACGTCAGAGCAGGGCAAATTAAGTTAGCAATCTCGTTAACATAATTTGATTGCGAATAAATTTTCAAAATAAAACTTCATTCAGTTTCAAGTCTCAAGATCTGTTAATATCGTTCAGGGAGTTCGTATTAAGCTTTGTGCAAATCATATAAAAATGTATTTATTACGTGCTGCCGAATGCCAAAATTGTAAATTCAAACGAGCTGCGCGCTGTAGAAGTAGTTCAAACTTAGCTCGAACTGTCATCTCCGCTGCTGTAGTGGTCTCTCTTCTGTTCTTGATACAAACTCTCTTCCCTGCATACGAATCTCAAGGACTTATATGTGCGCACCACAGCACTAGCGAAAAACCAATATGGCTAGACCTTCTTAAAAAAAAAAATTCCAGAAAATCAAATTTTTGAAAAATAACTTGTTTTAATACTGTTCTCCTTATATGCTAGCTAGTGTCACCTCACATAGTTACAAATACCATTTTAAACATAACAAAATGTTGGCAACTCTCTCTCTGCCAGATAAATTAATTTCTTTACAAATTCTTATTTAAAACTAAATTCCTATCACGTGCAAATACATGGAACTGACATTTCTGATGGCAGATAATATCCTAACCTACAATAAAATAACTAATTATTTCTTATTGCGTCCACAAATTATGAAAATAATAAATAAAATAACTATATATCTATCATGTGTTACAGCAGGAGAGTTAAATAACTATTTGAAAGTGCAATTTTGTATTTACTTTATTTTCTGGTTTCAGCCAGAAATTGAAAATTAAAAATACAATGATATATTAGAGTACTGTAACTAAAAATAAAAAAAGGTATTTATGATAGAGTTTCAGTAATCATATGTTTAAGAAAGGACCAAATAATTAGTGGTGTGGTTGATTATACTTTGATAACGTGTATTTATAGGTACTTCAGGCAACACAAATAAGTTGGAAAATTTTCCGTATTTGAAGAAAATTTCACAGTAAATTGTTACATAAATATTTTCTCAAAAAAACATTTTTCCGAAAAATTAACATTGTTATATAAAACACCGGAATCCATAAATTTAAAGGGTCCCAAAATGATCAGAAATCCGTATATGCACGTGATATTTTTTTTGCTACTTACAAATAATTTATATCACACTTGAATTCGTACGACGCTGGTATTTAATTCGACCATTTCTTAATGTCTGGGAGTATCTCTTGCGTGAGAACTACGTAATACGTTAACTTTAAATTAACTGCTACAAGCGTTAAGAAGGGTCGGTAAACCAAACTATCTTCCAGTTGGCGCTGAGCAAAAACACAAAATGATAACTGCAGAAACAGGGGGTGCAGCCAAAAATCTCACAATTATATTCAGTTTATATCTCGTTAATTTTACTGGTGTTCGTTACTGCGTAAAACGAGCGATACCGACAGATCATTTTACCAATTAGCTCTGAAACATAGAATCATATCCAGCGAGTAACATTAGTAAATACCCATTTTGAAAATAACTTTTTTTTTCAGTCGAGGAGATTTTTTTCAGACGTCAAAATTTTGGGTAATGAATAGCTGATGGTGAAAAGTGCAATCAGCACTTTTTACGACCCGCGCTGTGTAATTTTTAGCGTAGTGATGAACAATGGTACGAAAGTAGGTCCTTCTACAAGCAGTCATCGATCGATAGTTTGGAGGGCATGGGAGCTAAAACGATGTGCTGGCAGTGTCGGACCAGTAATCTTTGACGTATAAATGTGCCGTTTTATCCCCGTTACTCACTAGATTAATTTTTCTGAGGTTAGTTCCACTAATGTTAGCAACAAAACGAGTTTCTTATGGGAGAGTTTGGCATAGGGAAAATTTTCACCGCCAGGTGCGCAGTGTTCCAAAGAGGTTACTTTTTATCAAAATTTAAAGCTACGTAAATAATAGAAGTGAAAGATTTTACTCAGTTACGTAGTTATTTTATATCTGATTTATGATTATTGCAATTATTTGGTTTTTCAACGTAGAAAATTGAGAAAATCTGGAACACATACGACACTAGCGCTTACCTAGTGGCGAAAAATCATAGTTGCCGTACTAAAAGCATTGAGCTTCCCAACCTTAGTAGAATAAACCTTAGTTTAGTTTGTAATTAGAATACATTAACGTGAAAGTCACGCTTCTAGGAATCTTTCATAGCTTTAACCAGTGTGACAAATATGCACCAATATCGTTAAGATTTCAAAGACTTGACAGAGCACGGTGATGTTCATCGAACTAGTAAGACAGCCACTTTATTTAACGTCCCTATTATTGAACATTCGCCATTTTTTAAATATAAAGTAAACGTGTGTAATTCACTGATTATAAAAAGATATGGAAGTAATTAAACTTTATTAACAAAAAATGTTGTATATATAAATTATTTTTTATTATTAATGAGGTTATATACTTGAACTATAGCAAAAAAAGAAAGACGTTTAGAATTTCTTTGAAGAAATAAATGCATTCGTTTTCCACGAACAAGCGTACTGCTTGGCAGATCAGCAACACGCATTACACTTGAGTTTACAAAGAACGTACTATAGCAAGGCTGTTCTACGATACTCTGGCGACCTGAGAGAATGAGTAACGCCCACCTTAAATAAGATAGTAAGCGAATTTCAAGAAAACTGAGGCTATTTATGGAGACAACACACACGCGAACTTAAGCGTCAATATTAAAGTAGTTTTAATATTCTGTCACTGTTTCTGTGTCTCAAAATGCAACTCCAAATAATTTTCTAAGGAACAGACATTTCCATAAATGCATTAATGATTTTTAAAATTTTGAAGTGGTTGCACATTTTCGTTCAATAATACATTCAGACAGGCGTTGTTCCTTCGGAAATACTATTTTCTTAGGCCAGTATTTCAAAATTGTACCATGTTCTGCACAAAGCCTGCAAAAACGGAACGTTAAATAATAATTTCCTTTAGCAACTTTACGTTTTCGTTTAAATGTCAGCCAACAGAAAACGTGCATACACCACGAAGCAGTTGTGAATCCGCCTCAAAATTCCACGCTCTTGCATTCCGTTTCGGGTGTTTTCTCATATTCCTCCCAGTTTCTCCCGTCTCCCATGTTCTATCCCTCGGGGGGTCTCATATTCCTTCCAGTATCTCTCGTCTCCCACATTCTATCCCTCGGAGTTTTACTCAGAGTTCTCCCAGTCTCCCTCCTGCCTCTTCAGCTTTTCACGGGCACGTCGACGAACGCACTCTAGGCAGCGGTATCAGCGACGACTCATCGTGTTTCGTGATCGAATACCTCGGCGCGAGGCGCAGCCGCGAGACAAACGTCTGGCCACAGAGTAGATAAGTACACAGATGCGGAATGGCGGAATGGCGGAATGGCGGGATGCCGAGATGTCACTGCTGTAGAGATCACTTGTCCCCAGTTAATTTGCTTGGTTCGCCGGTCGGCACCAGCTTATCAACTGACTTTCAGTGAACGTTATTTCACTAATTGATATCACTGATTGATATCACTGATTCGGGCGTAGAGTGCGGCGAGCAAGTTGCCAACCGTCCCGAGTCTACTCGCCCACGTCTGCCATGTTGCAGGAGAAGTGAAATAATGGTCGGTGCTATGCGAGTCCAGGAACTAGCGCCTATACGGGCATCGAATTCTCTGGGTAATGCTATTGGTTGATGCTACCACATAAGACATTATATAACTGGCTGCTTCCTGTATCATCGGCCTTTTCCGTATGTCCAAGGTGTCAGTTGTTCTAAGACATTTGTACGTACTCTTTCACAATATAAATTTCTTTTTTTTGGCAAAAGTTAATGTAAACTAAAAATTAATGTAAACGTTAAGGAGCTAAGTTGTTACAAATAGCCAGACAAAATTCTATCTCTCTAGAAAAATATTTGGGGCCGCAGTGGCTGAACGGTTACCCTGCAAACTTCCCGCCAAAGCGAACCGGGTTTAATCCCTGGCCGCGTCACTCCTGGATTTTCGCCTTTGGGAATCGTGCCGGACGATGACGCTGGTCGACGGGTTTTCTCGGAAATATCCCGTTTCCCCCACCCTTTCATTTCGACGACGCTCCATACGCGCCTCAATCACCCTCATCGGCTCTCAAGACCTCGCTGTTAAGAGCCGCCCAAATCTCTTCAATAACTCCGAAAAATATTTACTTACAAACAGGGACAAGAAGATTTCGCATTTTAAACGGCATGTATGCCAGACTCCACTATCTTGTATTTTTTTCGTGCCTTAACTTTGTGTTCATTGGCTGCTTTCCCAGTGTATAGTCAGTTTTATCCAAGACCAGGTGGCGCAGGATTCGGTGCTTCTTAACTTGCAGGTATCTTATTGGCTCGTAAATCACCTGGGCGCGTCTAATAAACTGTTATCCAACTGCAAACATAACAGAAAAGTGCGTGTGTTTTAAGTCTAGCTTGTCCTGAAATGAATTCGTGAAATTTTCCTGTTACTACTTATAAAATTGTTAGAAACCTTTTTCTTTCTTCTCTTTAATATTTAGAATCCAGTAAAACCTTCCCGAATAGTAAGCAAGCTTGCGGCAAGCTTGTCATTTGACTCGAATTTGCTTTGCTAAGCAAGGTTTTCATATCATACTTGGTTCAAGTTTGATTCAAGCCTAATTTCTCAAGACTGGCAGATACTTGCCAATGGCAAGCTTACAGATTGCCTGAATTATGATTGTAGGTTGCCAAGACACGCGTGTGGCAAGTTTTACTAATCAAGCTTACTACAAACTTGACCTGTGGAGACTTGTTAGCTTGATTCGAACTTATTGACATGCATAGCAAGCTTGATTCAAACGTACAGGCGTGTCACAAGTTTGATTCAATCTTGACTCGAAACGATTATGCTACTGGGGATATGTACAGGCTGTTCACGGTAAAGTGAGTACTTTCGAGGACCTAGTTACTTTTTCTTTTCAGTCCTCTTTTATACCTTTAACCACCTTTTTAAATAAATATTGCCAAGTAAGTAATAAACACTGCGTGTTTATTCCACAGCACTAGGAAGTTAACATCTAAGGCTAAAATAAAATGTATTTATCGACTATTATTTAAAATGAGAGGGCTTTCAAAAATGCACACTTTACCGTGAATAGCTTATAGACGTCGAAATTGACGTGTTTAACTTTAATACGCGTGCCGCACTTTCTTCAATGTCTCGTGGGATGAGTGAAGACTGGCGTGCTTCGTGAACGAACAATCCGGCGCGAGGCGAGAAAACGCACGCCTCGGGACTCCAGGCTAATTACCGCGGTCCCGTCGACGAACGCGCGCTCGTCAACGGCGTCGACGACGATGACTCTCGCCCCGTGTGTGTTCCGTGATCAAACAGCTCGGCGCGAGGTAGCTGCCGCGAGAGGAGGAATGTCTGGGCGACGCGACGGTCGTGGAAGGTTCCCGAAGGACGGGCGTGGCGGCAGTCGCTGGGGCTCATTAGCAAGGTAATAATGCTCGCCTTTGTGAGGGAGGGGGGAAGGCGCCTTGGAAATGAGAGAACGTTAATATGCTGCACAATCCTAACCCCCTCCTCCGGCGTCGTGCCAGCCACCTTCTTACCTCGTCGCTGTAGTGTAGTTAAAGCCGTGAAGTGGGTCGGGCCCTCGTGGAATGTTTGCGAAGAGGGGATAGGAGGGTTACGACGTCTGAGCGAAAACAGTGCGACGCCACGGCGAATGCGGGCTGCTATCTCTGAATACCCCTTCCCCCCAACCACCCCGCGATTTATTAAGAGACGCGCTCGCAGTTCGTCTTCGTTTCGCGAGCGAATTATAACGCAATTTAAAAAGAAGCAGTTTGCTGGGGGGTTTAAAAACGATCCACTTTTGTCTCCGTGCGAAAACGACTTGCTCCTCGCCGGGGGGAAAAGGGGAAATACAACTTCTTAATGCAGTCTGAAATAAAAAAATTATGGCTTCAGTTTTAGGTGGCTTAATTGCTTTTTAACCCATCCGAACGCTGTTTACACAATTGCGAATGTATAAGAAACAGGAATGTTATTTGTTCCACTACACATTGATCTAACCTGTGAGTGGTTGATTCGTAAATTGTGCTACTGCTCTATGTTACGTGCGGTTCGCATTTCTATATCCGAGAAGAAGAGTAGGTATTTCTCACACGCTGTTTAACGAAAAAGGCGCAGCGAAGTATTTACTCATTCAGTTACAGTAACAGTGCACTATAGTATGTTCACGGTTGTTTCAGTGCTTATAAAATCGACCTCTGAAAAATGCCAAAGCCTCCGCCTGAATATATTTTGACGAGCATATTTATTGACATGCGCCCGGTAAAGTTGGTAACGACGGAAGGAAAGTAGTTCCATTTCTTAACGTTGAATTGAAATTGTTATGGTAAACATTTCTAGATACTATGATTTTTTTCCCCTCAGTCTTATTGCATGCAAATCATTGCAATAATTAGGAAATTTCTAAAATACTTACTTTTAAAATAATTTAAGTTTTACTTCACCAAAGCAATAATAAAGTGACCAGGTCCATTGCAGTGTTAATTTCACATATCGTGAAAGAATACTATATGTGTAGGGCCAGTGACTTTTCGCGTAAAAATCGGAGCACCCAGTAGACTTTAATACTATGTACACTCCTCAGCTGTTGTTGTTCCTCCATTGGCTGCCGGTGCCGTGTCCGTCTTTGACCAAGCCACTCAGGACTAAGTAACTCCGACACTGAACCTTCGTGATTCGTGTGCAAACGGTTAACACGGGCCAGAACATTTTCTAGCCAATCACAGAAGCTGGACGACCATACAGTGCTTTTGACTGTATCTTGTCTCGAAATCGTTTCGCGAAATATCACTGCCCCTATCTATGTGTAACAAGAAGATCTTAAGCAGGGCTTTCAAAAATGTCCGGTTCACCTTGAACACCATACGTGCCTGGATCGCTGCACGGGACACGCGAAGTGGCTTTAATTGTCTGCGCTGTAGATAAAAATAACGCCCAATGAGGGAACTCCCTCACGCATGGACGGTATCATTCGTTACTGCTACTACATTCCGTAGTTTCATAAACAGTTGTTTGCCGATAACGCGAAGCACATCACAGTATTGGTCCCGATTTACGACAGAACGTCATGCCGATTCTAGCACAATCCTGGACCAAAAAAAAAAATTAGTTACAACACTTATTACGGTGTATTTATTTGTGGCTGTAAGGTTTAACTACAGCATGACTCGAACTATTTCTTATTTCTAGCGCCTGTAACCGTGAATTAAAGCTTGGTTGATGTGAGGGTTAAAGAACTGGCGGACCATCACGGACATCGCGAGAATAGATTCAACACCGGATACCAAGAAAGGAATTTCAATTGGATGTTTCCCATCTCCCTTCCTCCCCCCTCCTCCTTCCTCCTAGGTAGCTCGTTTGTTCAAGTAAATGCTTCTGGATAATCTTGAAGTTCTTGGCTCGAGTCCAATACGCAAGGTTCCGGGACCACTGGCCTGCCTTGGATTTCAGGGTTTCCAAATTATTACATTCTTTAAAATAAGTCAGTAAACCTCGGGCTTTGAAGGATTACAAGCTTAATCTTCGAAAAAAGCGCTTTTAATTAATTAAATCTGTAACACCCCAGTTGCTACTTTGGAAAACCTAATTACATTTTATTGCTCTCACTTACAACACAGGCAAATAATAGTATATTCGCGGCTACTTCCAAATTTTCTGAAACCCTGCTCAAGTTATACTTCCAATGTATTACTCCACCTCATGCAAACAAAGCTTAACCGAGTCAATAAAATTACACCAAAGGGACAATGAACCGCATTCGTGCACACTCAGTGTAATTATATTTTTTCATGAGAACTATTTCTCAGGCATTGCAAACACGCATATATTATCACTGTATTTTTTTCATAGTTGAAATATTATAATGTATTGTCAATATATATATAAGATTTCAATTTTACTAAAAATAAAGTAATTTTATGTTATTATATAACAAAAGTATGAAAAGCTTGTTATGTAAAACGTAATTAGAAGACAATCAAAAACGTCAAAAGTGGGGTGATTTTAAAAAAATTCGATTCAAGAAATGTGAAGAGAAAGCGAATATAATACAAAAGTTCAGTCGCGAACTTCGGAAATGTTCATATCTTGAGCGTAAACGTTCGACACAGGGTGAAATTACGTCCTGGAATCATCACTTCCAACAGACGCGATGCGAAACTTCTACATGTGGCCGTGAAAAGGTGACCATTTAATTCTCTGTTCTCCTACTTACGTGAAGTCTTCATTATTCTTGCTCGCTCAGAACTCGTCAGCTGTAACGACGAATGTTTCTTACTGTTCCGGTGTTTTGGAGGGTGGGGCCAGTTTCGCGTGCACCAATAAAACTAGCCGTTCTTGTGGCTAGTGATTCTTAGGTTCATCGTGCTTATTAACGTAATTTATTTTTGACCGGTTTAATTCTGTCGAACGGTATCTTTGTGAGAACAAATGATTTTATTCCGTTTCCCTTGCTTACCTAACTAAAGAATGAAATTGAATAGGTATGTGTATAAGAGAATTAAAAAAAACAGCAGTTGATATCCGTATTGTATACTGGCACCGCGTCAAAAGCGTTTAAAAGTATATAATTAATTACAATGTAATAACTTAAACTTTTAATGGTATCTTAACGTCAAAATTTTAATCATATTAAAATCTTAAATATAATTTCCGTGAGACGAAATTTTTGTAAAACTAGACATAATATAAAATATGATATACGTATGTAATTAATGAAAGAATGGAAATTATGAGACTAAACTTCGGTTAAGTTGCTAAGGTATTCACTGGACGAAATCTTGCCAACGTTCAGTATCTCGAGTCAGATTAACTAAGCTGTTGAATGGCCTACATTCATTTTCTATTCTAAATTAAATAAAAGTAGTCACCTTAAATGAAAATGTCTGAAAGTCGTGTAAACCATCCAGAAATCTGACACAAATATCTGATACCAAATAACTAACAAGTCAGCACTGATTAACGAGACTTGTTACGTATATGAATAGTCACACCTCTTAACTAATAAAAAAGGCTGTTATCATTTAATATTGTCTTGAGAAACTGACCCCGTCATTTAAGAAGTACCATATGACAATAAATTTCTCAGAGGTGCAGTTAAACGAATTATTAAAGAACATGCAAGTTCGGACTATGCGTGGGAATTCATAGAGCTATACGAATAAGTGTGATTGTATATGAAATTGCATATTGTTTTTCGTATTATGATACAACTGTCAGATTGATATAATAATTTCTACAACATTTTTAAGAAAATTGAAGAGATTTCTGTTATAAAATGTGGGAAATTTAATTTCAATTTCAACAGCTTAAATATAAAAAAATATTGAGTTTATTAATTAAGGTTTTTACGAATAACTAAATACAAATTTTAATATAAAAAATTATACCAACGTTTTGCAGTAAGTTTTGTGATATGAGATTTCTTGTGTTGAAATATTTATTCTCTATTAATGTAAGTGAACATATACTTATATATTGTCGTAATGTAGATATCAGGCAAGTCACTTATCAATTTCAACTTTTAAGTATTATCTAGATGCAAGGAAAAATTATAGGACAAAAATATTGCCAGTTTACTGAGTGCGTGCAAGAATATTACAGCTGCCAATATACGATCTTGTACATATAAGGCGTGACCACAGATTAGTTAATCAGCCCCATGCTACCTCAAACGCCACTCGCACACGAAAGGAAAATGGTGTAATTTATCAGTAGCTCGGCATAACGCCGCGGTAACTTACTTGTCAGCCGACAGTCTAACCAGTAGGTGGGGACCCGCGAAATTCGCGTTCTTCTGGAACTGCAGACTAAACTCCTAGATGATGTAGGCTTGTGTGACTTCCACCATTGGCCAACAACCTATGTGGCTCGCGCCAAGGCCGCTTTTAGATTGTAGTTAAGGCGCCCGTCTACCTGGCGCTTGAACTGCGTTGCAGAGTGTTCGAAATACACGTTTTTCAACGAAACTATTAAGCGTGCGTCCAACGTGCTGATCTACGAAAAGAACACACACTTCAGACGAGAGCTGTTAAGTACTTTCAAAATATCACGTACGTTAGAAACATCAATTCAGAATACTCCAAAACCGCCAAAAACTGCCTTTCCAAGGCGCGGTAGCTCAAAATGCACGCATCAGATACATACAAAACTACTATAGGCGCCTGCACTGAACCTTCCTAAAGACTTCC
>NQII01009623.1:0-43155 GCA_002778355.1 Clitarchus hookeri | reverse complement strand
AATGACCATAGGTTAAAGCCATGCCACAATGTTTAGGCTTTTAGCACTGTGAGTTATTAAGTTAAAGTATTTTTCAAACATATCACAATTACTACCTATTAATGTAAAAAAAAGAATAATTTGTTACATATTTACTAACCTTAAATAAATTTAATAAAAGTTAATCTGCATACATTAAATCTTATCATCAAACTTTGTTATTGTTCTATTCTGACAGTAGGTTAAATATAACATTAAATGAATTTTACCTGCATTGGTTGAATGAAGTGTCAAGCAAAATGCAAGTATTCTAAATGGAACCGAATACTGGAACCGATATTTAAATTACAGAAACGGTACCAGTACCGGAACCGATATTTTTTGTTATTCGACCCATCCCTACATAGAAAGTGTAGGTACATTTTCAATTTTTTTTTCGTGATTAACCTTCAGTCGAAGTTTGAAAGTCTTACTTACATACATACTGTATCTGCTGTTATAGTTTAATCATGGACTTTTTACAAGAATAACAGTCTTAAGGAAAATTTAAGTTTCAATAAATTTTTTTATTTCGAGCTTTTTTATTCTGTAGTTTGGTTGGTAGCGTTGCCTGGTGTTTGTTGTAAGTTTACTCACTAAATTTATTTATGCTTTCAGTGTGACCCAATGTTTTTCCATAGTGAACTTTTCCCAGTTTATGCAAATATTGCACAACTTGTAAATAAAAACGTTTGTATTGCTTAAATAACAAGAAGTTACTGATAACTAATAAGCCTACATTTCTTTACATTTGGCGTGCAAATAAATTTTAGTGAAGTTCTTGGCAGCTTAGATGGTAGGTAGTCGTCAACGTCTCATTGACAGCAATATTATTAGAGATGAAACCACAAACATGTGAGACAGTACAAAGACAACTAAAATACACGAGTGACTTAAAGGGGTTTCGAATTCAGAAAATCTCTTAAAATTAAGCTAACTTTCAATAAACTGCATCATGGAGGTAGAATTCGGAGCATCAACTTAGTATGTAATCAGTGTAATGTTTTGAATGATATGGTTCACTAACCTGAAATATTTACTTGGCCATCATTTTGAAAATAAGTGTCTGAGCCACTAAAAAAACACAAGTTTACATGATCTACCATAATGTTACTTGTGTGAAAAATTTGATGGAAATCGGTTCATTTGTCTCCAAGATATGGTATAAACACCTTATTTTCAGAAATTAGGGTCTTACAATATTTCTTAAAAAGAGGCTCCATATACAATGATTGTAATAGATTAAGTCAGCATAAAAAGTTTGATTGAAATTATTATATTTTTAAATATAAATGCAAACATATGAAAAAATGTATATGGCCACCATTTTTAAAACCATTGTTTGAGGCCATTTAAATGATGTATCTTTACTTGGCCTTCTGTAGGTGTACAAAATATTGTGCAAATAAGTCTAATTATTCCGCAAATACAACAAAATGTTCAGTTTACTTACCTGACACTACTTTGCAAAAAATCCCACACAGGAGGATCTCTGTATGCATATCGGTTGATTGGTCCTCGAGATATGGCATAAAACCTCCATTGATCACTGACAATCTTCATAAATGGAGGGTAAAAATGCATATATTAGCACTTTCGATTATTGTCATCGATAGAATATAAAAGTTAAATTTAAATCAGTTACATAGTTTTGTAGATATAGCACACTAAGTAAATTATTTNTAAGCTAAATTATTTGTATACACACCAATCTGAAAATAAGATACTTACATACTTAACACACATAAATAATATTACATACCAGAGTAAAACTTCATTGCCAGATTTAATAGAAATCGGTTGATTGTCTCCCGAGATACTGCATAGAAACTATATTATTTCATGTGGGGTTATCTTACAAAATAGGGGAGAAATTAGGGTTTCCATAGACAATTTTGATGGATATAACTGATATTAGCAGCATGCAAATGTTGGTTGAAATTGTTTTGCAGTTTCGTAGATAAAAAATTCAGAGCTAAAATGTTTATATGGCTGCCATTTTAGAAATGTGTCTCATATTCTCAAAATGTATCAGTTTAGATAGTTTGCCATAGTGCTAATTGCTAGCCAAATTTGGTAGATAATCGGTTTTTATTTCGAGATCACATAATTTTAATTTCTCCAGTGATGCTATTTTACAAAATGGCGGTCAAGATATTTTGCATGTACACATATGATTGTTGTAATATATAAAGCCAACATACAAATATTCTTCGGAATTAATTACATGTTTTCTACAATGTAACATACAAAACTAAAATAATTATGTGGCCACCATTTTGAAAATAAGTGTCTGAAATACTGGAAGCAAATTAGTTACTATTACCTACCACAGTACTTCTTGTTTGCCATATTTTGTAGGTATTGGCCAATTTTTTGCAGAGATATGACAAAAACATTATTTACTTGAGTGGCACTATCTTACAAAATGGAGGACAAAAGATGCACTATGTAGACTGATTTCATGTTTGTTATATATACTCTCATCATACAAAGTTAAGTTGGGATTGATTAAATGATTTTGAAGATTTAGCATACTATGCTAAAATAGCTAGATGGCTGCCATTTTGAAAATAGGTGACTAACATACTTGAAACATATTTAACATAATATCTCCGGCAGTACTACTTGACTGCCACATTTGGTAAGAATCTGTCAATTGTTTCCTGGGAAACTACACAAAAACTTGATTAATTAATGCAGCACTATCTCACAAAATGGCAAGCAAACGTGGTTATTTTGGGCTTATTTGATGCTTGTAATACATGCCATCAGCGTACAAAACTTTGTTAAAATTAGTCAAATGGTATGGTAGTACCAAATAAACCTAAAATATTTGTATTGCTGCCATTTTGAAAATAAGTATGTAATCAAATTTAATTACTTACAAATACCTTGCCAGTCATTGTATTACTTAAATACCAAAATTCGCGAAAATAGTTTGAGTAGTTTTAGAGATATAATGTAAAAGCTTAAGTTTTTCATTTAGCCCTATCTTCCAAAACGGACTACCCACTCATAACTTGCTCTTTCAGCATACACAATTTATTTAAAACTGGTTGAATAGTTTTTGATATATGAAAATTCACCCTAAATATTAAAATGGCCGCCATTTTAAAAACAAGTGACAGGCATGGTCAAACAGTGTAAGTCGGGTGGCCCTACTTAGTACTACATGTGTACCGAGTTTGGTAAAATTTGGTTAATGCATTCAAAGATTGTAGGGAGGGACACACACAGACAGGAATGTGATCTCATAAGCCTTTCTTTCCTGTCAATGTACCAAAAAATTTTTAGTCTGATCTTTTTACATCAACACTATGATAACAAGGTCCCTTCAGATATAAAATACCACTGCGTTGTCTAAACTCCATTCATATATTTAAAAACAATCTGTAAACAAAGACAACATAGGTAATGTGCAATGAATGATTGACTATCAATAAATGAGAGTAACACAAAATCAGCTTTGACTAGTCAACAGATATAATATACTGCGCCACACTTTCATTGCCTTGTTTTGTTGTAGATGTTGGCTGCATTCCATTTATGTTGATGATGGAATGAGTAACAGTAATATGGAATTTTTTTCACATGGTAAAATAGATTTGAAACATTTTTGGGAACAAATTGCTAAAAACTAGGATTTTCACATGTAATTGTAAATAAACAAATTATCACATTTACTCGTGTCAACATCGTTTAACGACTTTTGTCTTCTCTACACAAATATTATTAAACACTATTGTATTATCAAGAGTTATAATTTTATGCTATGCTTTAACACTGAAGTACCTAAAATTTGTATAAAAACCTTTCACATAATGCACATAAGCAAGGTTCCCGAGTGTGCTTGAAATAATGTCTCTTCGGTGTTGAAGAATCAACAAACTTAACTTGACACTGTGTACATGTGAACGGCTTCTCTTCAGGGTGTGTGCGAATGTGTCTTCTCAGATGTGATTTCTCATTAAACTTGGTGGAACATACTGCACATGAAGAACATCTTCCACTAGTACGTGCATGTTCCTGAATGTTCTTGGTGTTGCCAGTTGATCCTGCTGCTTGAAGTGTATGACACAACACAGTTCTGTCACATTCTTCAGGCAAATCCAACTTGATCTGTGAACTTGTCTGTAATACTTTTCCATCTTGAATCTGCATCCAATTCTTTGAGTACTTTGCTCAATACTTTTCCCTCTGGCACAGTGGAAAGTCCTTGTAGCTCTTATAAAAATTAATATATGCAGATATTAGAAATAACATATACGTACATTTTTTTTAAAGAATGGGTATAAAACAACTCAAGAGTGGCATAGGCTGTACATACACACTGGAAGTTTTAGATACAACACTGAATACCTGAAGTAAATACATATAACCTGATTAATGAATGTAAGCATTAGGAACACAGGGACTGTACATATTAAAAAGAGCAGATATATCATTAAAAAACAGTGTACCAATATAATTAACATAAATTTATTATAGGGCTGGGTCTATCACGAAAATTGACATTCATTTCGATGCTGATCACTAGGTGCCAATCTTGCCTATCATGTAATGCTTTGTAAATAATGTGCACCTCAAGAACAAAAACTACTTAAATAGATAATAGTTACTATCTCTATGGGTAGTTTATAAAATATTGAACAATGGATTACTTAATTTACACAATATTTATTAACTGGTTACATTTAACCCTGTAAAAACATGTTTTTATCAGTTTCAATAAACACACAAATAAAATCAGTTACTAAGAACGTCACTGTCCAGTCACTTCTGTGTGACATTTCAGATTNGAGGTGGATTACAGTCTGTAGCTAACAAAGGCTCTGCTAAGTACCTGTCTAGTTCTTAGGAAGGGGTGACTAGTGAAAGGAGCTGATTTCCAGTACTGAGGTGGATTACAGTCTGTAGATAACAAAGGCTCTGCTAAGTACCTGTCTAGTTCTTAGGAAGGGGTAACTAGTGAAAGGGGCTTTGTTGTTGTTGTTTTGCCCTCAATAAGCTTAGTGTAGATACTTGATATAAGTTCAGATGCACGAGGTGAAATCTTTGGAACTTTGGGACTAGGAACTTCACATTCTTCAACTGATGAGATTGCAATTGTGTACAGCAAACTGTTTCATGACTTCACTTTATTCCGATGAATTGACGACACTGGTTTTAAATTTTACATCTAAAATAGTTGCAAAAGCAAATGATTCATTATTTTCAATATTCTGGAAGCAGATATTCAACTTGTGCATTATGTTCTTATTGTATTGTGGAACCTCACTGCTGTTTTTCAAGTCAAGCTTGACTCTATTAACTATGGGAATTACTTCAGACACAGTTGTGTTACTGTTGCTCACCAACAAGGAAATTCAGTGAAAAACGTCTAGCAGTGAAATCACTTTTTCTGATAGTACCCAGTCACTAGTAGAGAGATCGGTGCTAAGTTTCAGCTCAGGAAACAAGAACATCATGTTTTCCTGACTGTAGAGGCGTTCCAGCTTGTGGTACGTACTGTCCCACCGGGTTGGTTCGTCCTGTGTCAAGTGGTGTTGGTGTTTTGGAAGTTAATTTACCTCTTAGAATTCATGTACCTTTTTGTTGACAACCAATGAGTGTTTAAAATGTCACACAACCCTTCTTGATCAAGCACACATATTATTAATCACTCTCAAGTTAAAATACAGGATTGATCAGCACAAGCTGCATTGTGTGAGCAGTGCAGGGAACTCTGAGCTACAAGTAGGTCAGTAGCTAGTGTCAGGCTTCTGGCATTATCAGTCTCAATACAGTGAAGTATTTCTGAACTTATGCCCCATGTTTCAATGGTTTCCAACAAAAATCTACTCACGTTTGCAGTTGTATGTCATGTGGGCATTAAGGGAACAACTTCAAGTTTAAGTTCCTTCCTTATGCATTCATTTGAAACAAAATGAGCTGTTTACGTATAATGTTGATGTGTCATTGATAACCATATGTCAACTGTGAAACTTTCACTTTATAACACACCAGTTATTTTCAACACTTGCTGTCGCAGCTCTTTGAGCAATTAAAGAACAAGTTTCCTTGAAAATGTTGTTCTGCCCAGGACTTTATAACATGGTTCACGGTAAGTCACCAAGTTCTTGAAACCTACAAAAAAAAAGGGTAAAACTCAAAGTAAATATACGGTATACTACGTTTTCAAAACATTAAGTATTTTATGCAGTCGCTTATTTTAGGCAGATTTAAGTAAGCAATTAGGGCTGACTACACAAACAATATAGTAGCAAAAAATAAATCCTTTGATGATGTGCAGTGGCACATACATGCTGTTACCACGGCTGAGAGCTACACTTACCTGTCTCTTCTACAATACTAAATGACTGCAAATACTGACACATCATCTCTGTAATAAGTCGTGTAATTATAACAGCCCGTGGATGACTATGATTAATTTCACATTTTCTCTCGAGCATGGTTGTTATCATTTCCTGCTTTGATGAAGATGCAACTGCAGGGACTGAACTACTGCCAGTATCAGTTCCGCCCGACCTCGTAGTTGTTTTATTTACTTAATTTTTGTGTAAAGAATTTAGATGTATAGACAAATTTGTGGTGGTAAATAAACTTCAATCAAGACCTCCACATGATATAAATGCACCACAAAACCAATATGTTCCTTTTGCATTATCTGTAGTCAGAATAGAAAAATATTTCTGCACAAAGTTTGATTTCTTCACTATTTTCACTTCTAACACCTCACTTCCTTACAACTTTCTTTAAAAATTAATGCCACAGAAAAAATTAAAATAAGTTATAACCTCTACTATTGACGGCGACAGAAACATTTACAGTTGTGAACCGGAACACGGAAATGTACAGATAATGAAGTACATTAATGCCAATACTATCGTAACAAATTCTAAATTGTGGTAGCATTGTACATTATTTCACGAAAGTTATCCAGGTGTGTCACATTAATTTATTATAATTCACAACGGAAACTAAAAACCAAAGTTTTCCATGGCCAGAAGTAAATAGTTGCCAGGGCAAGCAGAAAATTTTAAAATAATATTTTCTACTGCCACGATAAATATAAACAAGAGTTGTACAATGTTTTGTGCAACGTAAAAAAAGGCACGTTAAAAGTTTTTGTGTCAAACTTGGCCAAAATTCATGGTAAAACGACATACAAAAAATTTTCCAAATAATATTCACTGCAAATTCATTTTAAATTTATGTATTATAGTTTAAACATCTTTACAATATATAAATAGGGAGGGAAAAAATGGCTGCCACATCTTGTTTCGTGCAATCTCTGTGGTGCAGCGCTGATGGCAATTGTTTACAACATGGCACACAGAGCCAGCATCTACTCACAGTTCGTGTTGATGGTGTAGAATGTACATTTCCCGATGCCTTCATGTTTCAAACTTCAGCAGGAAAATTACATTCTTTGACCTGATAAATGACATTTTAGTACGCATGGACAGATACAGATACCGATGCATTGGCGATAAACCCAATATATGCCTCTGTTACAATCGGCCAAGGTCCAACCAAATCATTTCATCAACCCAAATGATTTAATTATCATGGAAATTACCAAACTTGGTTATCTTGCGGGACATGTTTTCACATTTAAAAAAAAAAGTTTTTTTTGGCAACCGAAAACTTATTTCCATAATTTCCTTTTTATCTTTCAGTAACGGACACGTGATTTGAAAATACTTAACGGATACAGATATGGCTTGTTTTGGTGCTGCTACACATTAAACTCTATATAAGCCGAAACTAGTGTAATTTGTAAAATAAAATATAAATATACTTAAAACAGTGGTATCTGCTTTTGAGATAATTAAAATTCATTTGTAAAAATTATGTTTTCCTGCTTAAATATTTATTGTAACACGTTTTCTATCACAAAAATGTCAACGAACAATTGTGAAGTAAATACAACTATTTATCGAGCCATCGCTTGCAGTATGACACTCTATGATCAAGAAACCGTGTTGGATAGGATAGCAAAGATCCTTGGCTTATTGACTGGAATGAATTGGCGAAAGTTCATTTCTAAATGTGAGTGTGTAAGTCTGATATTTGTTTTTTTTCTTTTAAATTACTACAAAGGACGTAAGACACTGTGTCCACTGTGAACCACATATTTCCTTTGTGAAGACGTACGTGTTTTATGCGAACATCAACAAGTACATGTTTCACACGAACATCAAACACGTTCATGTTATACACGAACGTCAAACACGTATTCGGTTTTCATTGTGAACAAAATATTACCAGTGAATGTTGGTCATCAAAGCAGCTGAGCTTACTTTGCGCAAAATGCATGCTCGTGATTGAGGTCACGAAGCCATCTTGATCACGTCGATACCCTAAAATTCCATAGTTTTCTCCTTTGTAGGGGGTTTGTGCCATAGTGTGATAATAGAAGTAGATTGATTTTTAAAGTGCTTTGAGCTACTTCACATGAGGCAAACATAAATGTCACAGATCACGTGGGTGTAGGCAAAACAATCATATTTCCTGTTTTGTACATATTAGCATTTCAGTTTGAATTAAAGATTTTGCAAAAATTGTAAGTGTGTCATATTAATATTTACGTTGTGAAATGCTTACAGTTATCTTTCATGCTGATGCTAGAAAATAAAAAATGAAAATATGAAATTTTAAGCCGTTATTTGTGTGATGTTCGACAACACTATCATCGACAGGATTTCTAGTTTATAAGTGTTCATTACGAAAATAGTGACAGAATCTATTTGTGGTTTTAATTATCCATCATTGTGACTTGTCGTGCATTAAATGGCATGGAAATACACGTGAATGTCCACTTTCGCAGGAACGTATTTACATCTAACTAGTTTTGCTAAACATATAGTTTAAGTATATTTTTACGTAAAAAGGAGTAATTGCGTAGTCATGCTTCTTTATTTAAAAAATAGGAAGGATTATGAAAAACTGTATTTCAGGGTTTACAGAAAAATTTATAATCACTCCTAACGACATGATTTAGAAATCATTCACTTGCCCTTATCAAACATATTAAAACTTATTGGCAAGAGCATTGAATCTTAGAACAGTTGCCTGTTGGGTAAACAAAAATACTTTATTAAAATGTTTACAAAAAGCAAAATACTTTGACTGCTACACAACAAAATTATCTTTTCAATAAAATATAGATTTTGCGCCTTTTTTCCTCTGCAACTAACTTAATATTGCTAGTTGGTAAATCCCTATTTTGTCCTATTCAAAGTGGCCTAACTAAGTAGATAAATTATTAGTCATGTTAGGGTTGCNTTTTTCCTCTGCAACTAACTTAATACAGCTAGTTGGTAAATCCCTATTTTGTCCTATTCACAGTGGCCTTACTAAGTAGATAAACTATTAGTCATGTTAGGGTTGAAGTTTGATGACGTGCAACTGTGATAAGTCCTTTACCACTATACCAGTGTGTTAAATGCATAATTGTAGTAATAATAGAATGATGAAAATTTAACAATACACAGGATTACACTTCCAAAATCATAGTTACGAAAACATCATATAGGCCATTTGTGCTCCTGTATTTTGGTCTTTATCATACAAGTAAATGTGATGAATTATATACAGTTACAAGGAGATAAGTACCTATATGCACTACACTGTTTTTCACAAATGAACAACAGTAAAATCAGGACTAAAAAAGCCAAATGTACTTTAAATTAAAAATTAAAATGATATGTAAATAACTTATATTCACTGAGCACATAAAAAGATGTTAAACATATACATTATCAAATAATAATAATTAAAATAGGAGAAATTATGCAATAAGCCTACATATTATATAGTGGAGACCGGGGCAAGATGAGTATGTTAACAATTTTTGTTGTTTATTAATATATTTTTAAGGATAATAAAATTTATTTTTCATGAACTGTTAGAGTAATCATTTGTGGTATTAAATATATAACCATTTAATTTTTCCAATGAAATAAATAACGGACAATTTTTTTTTTCGATAACCTTATCAAATTGTCATTTTGCCCCAATACCGGGGCAAGATGACTTTGGTCTTGGGGCAAGATGACAACACTGAAAAGGTTGAACATATTTTATCTTTTGAATATGTTACATGGTTTAACAAATGATAACTGTGTTTTTACATCTTACAAAGTATCAAACTAAGCATATTGCATTGTAACGTAATGCTGAAGTGTTTAGTTGTGCAGCTAATATAAGTCACAAATAAAAATGCCATTTTCATAATTTGAACATTCCTCATGCCACCACTGTTGGCATTTACAGCACTGGATCCATTCTTCTGTTGGAGGGTCACAATATTCCTCTTCACAAGCAGGACACCTTATAAAACCATCCTTTGAAGTTGATGCAAATGGACTGTTTGGCCTGCATTTTATAGACTTAGGCCTACAGGAACTTAGTTTGAATATTTTTACTTCGTTTTTAGCTTCACGAGTTTCTTTTCTCTGTTTTTTTAACGTTCCTGTTCTTCCTTCTGCTTTTCCCTTTGTTCTAACATTTCTTTGACGGGTGTGCTTGTAAGAATGCTTGAGCTCAGTTTTTTGCTTTTTCTTTTTTTTTCACATTGTTTTGCTTTAGGCAATGGTTTGAAATCAAAACACTAACAGGCTTCTTTGCTGCATTGGAATCAGCATTTGCCATAAGTTCTGGTTCTTCTAGAGGGTTTATATGTGGGTTTTCTACTACCAGGGTCTGAGGACTAGAACTATTATTCTCACATTCATCGCAAAAAACATCACGGTCAGTAGTTTTTGCAGCAGCAAAGTCATGTTCGCTAAACACAAGAGGATTATAAGGATCGATCCCTTATTATTAAAACACATTAACGGCATTTCCAACTGTAGCTGCTATGAAGTAAGCGGTGCTTAAAAGCTCACCAATATTTTTGTCTGTGATAGCTTGTCCTGGATGAGTGACCATAAAGTTGTCGCATGCTTGGCTATAGTAGGTTTTCAATGGGCCGAAAAATGACACATCAAGGGGCTGGAGACGACGTATTGTATGGGGCGGCAACCCAAACATGATGACGTTTTTCTCTCTGCAATATAAGATAGCCTACAAAGTTATGTGAGTTTTGTGATTGCCGATAATCAACAGAACAGGGGATTCTTTGCTTGTTTTCACGTGAAGATAAAAGTGCTTCAAAAAAGAGGAAAAGGTGCCCTCATTGATCCAGCCGTTATCACTACAGTGGCCTTCAGTTCCTGGTGGGGCTCTCTCTACAAGTTCAGGAAGCATTCGTTTTCTGGCAAAAATCAGAAAAGGTGGCAGGTGAAAGCCAGTAGCGCTAATGCTACTAATTATTGTTACATTCCTTCCTCTCTCTGCTGAAACAATTTTAGAAACCCTTCTAGATCCTGTAGGACTGACAACCATGGGTAGCTTATTAGGCACAGTAGACAGACCTGACTCATCTGCATTGTAGATTGAAGAAGCAGGGAATTTATAATTTTCCCGTTGCTCCCTTAAAATGTTGAAAAACCTGTCTACACTTGATTTATTGAAACCCATTGCTCTGGCAGTCGATGTTGTTTCTGGTTTGCGTACACTTCATTTATGTTTCATCATAAAATTAGCCAGCCAATCTCCTCCCGCCATCTTTGTATCTTTGTTGAACGGATGCGAAATACCACATTCCTCAGCAAAGTCAAAAACCAGTCTTCTACCCTTTTTCTTTGTTAAGCCAAATAACATTTTGTCCATTGCTGTGAAATAGGATTTTAAATCTTCTTGCTGTGCAGCACTGAAGACTTCTCTAGATCTCCCTCCGTGAACCGGCATCTCCTGAAATAAAAATTAGCATTCTAGTGAAAAAAGTTTTAGGACTCAGATTTTACAGATTTGAATACAGATTTAATAACAAGATTTAAAACAAGAGATTTGGTCAATTTATAACTACGTTCAAATTAATATTTTTCTTAAAGCCTATTTAAATTTATGTTATTTATCCTTACATTTTCATTTTTTCTCAAGCGGCGACGAAGTGTAGCTTCAGGTACGCCCTTCTTTAACATTTTCTAGAGCAGAGGCCTTAGATTCTTTGCTCCATGCTCCTCTTGAGGATTTCTTCTCAAAGTGTCTAACCATATCTGAAATAAAATTATATATGTCATTAATAAACAATTATAATTAAGTAATAATTAACTATAAAAATGATGCCATTTAACTAAATAAATAAAACATTTATTAATTTAGTGTATTGGTATATTGTTAACTAATACTTAATTACACCAACACAACAGCTCCGGCATCATAATCATAGTTAGTTTAATAAATTCCGAAACACGGGGCAAGATGACGAGCTCGTCATCGTGCCCCCTTCATCTTGCCCCGGACTGCCTGTTTAAAAATATTCGTTTTCATTGCCATGAAGGAAGGCGATTAATTGACATTTATTCATGGTAATAGGTAGTATTTAAACCAAGTTACTTATAAATATGAAAGAGAAACGAAATATCTTACATGTATCTGTAGCAGAGCTTATTAACGCATGCATCAAAGTTATATCGTGGCAGAGGTAAACAATCAAAGCTTCAAAACTAACACAAAAATGGGGATTTCAGCTTCTCTAGAGTATTTTTTAACGAACGGCCGACAGAAGAGCCAGCAGTGTCTGGNTTATGCCATTTAACTAAATAAATAAAACATTTATTAATTTAGTGTATTGGTATATTGTTAACTTATACTTAATTACACCAACACAACAGCTCCGGCATCATAATCATAGTTAGTTTAATAAATTCCGAAACACGGGGCAAGATGACGAACTCGTCATCGTGCCCCCTTCATCTTGCCCCGGACTGCCTGTTTAAAAATATTCGTTTTCATTGCCATGAAGGGAGGCGATTAAATGAAATTTATTCATGGTAATAGGTAGTATTTAAACCAAGTTACTTATAAATATTAAAGAGAAACGAAATATCTTACATGTATCTGTAGCAGAGCTTATTAACGCATGCATCAAAGTTATATCGTGGCAGAGGTAAACAATCAAAGCTTCAAAACTAAACACAAAAATGGGGATTTCAGCTTCTCTAGAGTATTTTTTAACGAACGGCCGACAGAAGAGCCAGCAGTGTCTGGTTGATGCTGCCACCTAGTGGAAAACTGAACAAATAAGACATTCGTCATCTTGCCCCGCTCTTCATCCTGCCCCGGTCTCCCCTACAAGGTTTTTATTCCCACCAATTCTGCCTCCAAACTGGTTTCAAACTTGCATGTCTAATAAAATAGCCANAGTAAGACATTCGTCATCCTGCCCCGCTCTTCATCCTGCCCCGGTATCCCCTACAAGGTTTTTATTCCCACCAATTCTGCCTCCAAACTGGTTTCAAACTTGCATGTCTAATAAAATAGCCATAATATTACTTGTAAAAATCCTTTATCATCGGAATATGAAAAATGAAAAATATAGTCCAAAATGACTAGAAACCATTTACTTTATTACTTAACTGAATAACAAACCAGTACTTCGCTCCAAGTCATTAAAAATACAATGCCATACAAATATAGGTAGCTCTCAAAAATGACATAGACCTTCCTTTTGTATTTGGATATTTGAAGAACCACCTAAAAAAACCATTGTGATGCCATAGTCAAAAGTCCATAAGTTGAGAAACACTATTACAATGTGGACATGATAGACAACATTAAAGGTGTTTTAGGCAGACAAGGTATGGGACAGATGTAACAAGAAGAACTAAACATATAGTAAATACATGTTGAATACTGTACCTTCTAACTAGCTTTACTCTAGCACTAGAATAACAAGTGATAGATATCCAATGACATATTGGGAAAACATATCTTTATTCTATATAGAATTGTATCGTATTAGATAGGCTCATCAGAATATGATGGTTTGGAATGTAAGGTGTACAGAGAATGTTCTTAAACAAATATATTAAAGCACCATGCAAAATTTGTTGTTCACCCAAACTGACTATCATGAATAAGTTACCTTAAGACAAAGTAGGTATAACCACGCTAAAGCAGACATATTAGCAAGACTGGAATTAGTTCAAACGTAATCATAGCTGCTGTTGGTGACAGAATACAAGGAAAACCAATCACCTACACGAGAGATACTACGTGACATTATTTGTGACGTTAGGAAAATCAACACACTTTACTTTCCACTTACCATAACTACCTTGAAGAAAATACTGAACTGCAGACAACAGACGTGGAGCAGTCACCATGTACGTAACCTCAGTATATACAGCCACTTAATTGTAGATACAATAATGAACTAGCACACTAATCTCTGTTAGCATACTACATTAGCATTCATGTTCCATCTACTATTCACAGACCTGTTATATGACAGTTATATACCATTATGCTTTCTAGGGGTGTGCGAAGCTTCACATTTTCGAAGACGAATCAAAGTCTTCTGTACCTTCGACTTCATCTTCGAATTTAAAAAAAAATCAAGTGAGAAGTCGAACATTTTCACTAAATGTTTCCCCTCCCCCGCGTCTTAATGAACAAGCACATCTGCTAAGAAAGCCTCAGTAGAAAAGGTAGCTAAACTTCCTATGTTTTTTAATCTAAGTTTAAGTTTTCGTCCAAGCTCCGCCTGCTGAGATAACAATCTACCAGCTTGAAATTGACGAAGTTCAATGAAACAGGAATTAAAAGGAGGGAGGGAATGTTTTTACAGTTGGGGTGCCTGTAAACAGCAGGCTGTGGAAACTCTTGTGTAGTGGTGTCAAGCCAATCCTCCTAGCCAGTGTTTTGGTGATCAAAGAGATACACCATGGAAAGACAGTATAGGAGGGTGACGGACCATAACATAACTCGAATACAATGTGGATTTTCTGTCTCATAAATTTACGTTTTTTGACTTTCTAATTTTGACGTGGCTATTTTGTCTTTATGTTATTGTTTTCGTGACATTTTGCACCTAGCCACACCCACAGACCAGGCATTGAAGAGTGGATTATGAACAAGTCTGTATGTATTGCTTGTCAAAATGCATTATCAGTTTTTTATTTTGGTCGCTTAAAAAACTATTCATACAGGTTCAGTGATCTTACGTTTATATTTTTAAAAAAGGTATTGTGTTTTTTAGTTAAATTGTTTTCACACAGATTATTTAGATAATTTATGTAATGCTTATTATATTTTATTAAATATTTATTATATATAGTACTAAGAATATGTAAAATTAATATATTAGATTTGTATAATATTTGAGGACGTGTACACATGAAGTTTCTCCAATATAGTTTGAACATTGAAAGTGTTCCCTTCATATTCATTATAACAAATGTTTCATTATATTTACTATTTCGTTTGTTACATTTTCATGTTAAAAATGTATTCTGTGACATGCAGTTATTTTAAATATTCCTATTCATAAACAAATATTTTATACCAAACCAAGTTTAAATCATTAATTAGTCAATATTTTNCTCTTCATATTCATTATAACAAATGTTTCATTATATTTACTATTTCGTTTGTTACATTTTCATGTTAAAAATGTATTCTGTGACATGCATTTATTTTAAATATTCCTATTCATAAACAAATATTTTATACCAAGCCAAGTTTAAATCATTAATTAGTCAATATTTTGATTTTTGAAAATAACTCTGTTTTGAGAGTAGATATTTTGCACGTAACAATAACATTGTGTATTGCAAAACCTAAGCATATATAAAAAAAATACACCATCTTTTTTAAGCCTATTACTTAACTGTCAAGAGCAACAAAACATCTAAAAGGCCTTACGCAAATTTACTGTTTTCTGAGTTCAAAATTAAGTATTTATAAAAATATAGACCAATATTTTTTTTTTGGTTGTTTGTTTGTTTTAATTAAAATTGCATGGTTTGTTGCATTAGTGTAGTTACTTTTTGGACACTATAAAATGAAATAATTAAAATTTTATTTTAGGTTTTATATCCCATATTAAACGGGCGAATTTTACGTCGTCGGTAGCAGACATGGGAAAATTATACTTCGGTTTTTAATACTTTATATACACGTTTATTTCANCATTTTTAAGCCTATTACTTAACTGTCAAGAGCAACAAAACATCTAAAAGGCCTTACGCAAATTTACTGTTTTCTGAGTTCAAAATTAAGTATTTATAAAAATATAGACCAATATTTTTTTTTTGGTTGTTTGTTTTAATTAAAATTGCATGGTTTGTTGCATTAGTGTAGTTACTTTTTGGACACTATAAAATGAAATAATTAAAATTTGGTTTTAGGTTTTATATCCCATATTAAACGGGGGAATTTTACGTCGTCGGTAGCAGACATGGGAAAATTATACTTCGGTTTTTAATACTTTATATACACGTTTATTTCATACATGTTCTCGGCAAGGATATCATCACTGTAGTTAAGCAGTGACTTGTTGTCTCCTTTCAGGTCATAATGCATCCCAGTCTCATTTTTATGAACCTCATATAGTCCCTAATCCCTCCTGCGGCGCCCCTAGTACAGATTTGACCCATCTCTTGTTTCAGTGTTCCACTGGCNATGATATCATCACTGTAGTTCAGCAGTGACTTGTTGTCTCCTTTCAGGTCATAATGCATCCCAGTCTCATTTTTATAAACCTCATATAGTCCCTAATCCCTCCTGTGGCGCCCCTAGTACAGATTTGTCCCATCTCTTGTTTCAGTGTTCCACTGGCGGCGATCAAAGTTCCTTGTATGCCGCCCTTCAATGGCTTCGTGTGATGTTTTTGTCTCTTACCCTTCGGTACTTTTTCATGACCCTGAGGTAATTTGTGACGTTCTCGTTCTGTTTTTACTTGAGGGCTATGATATTATCTGAATTTGGGAGTTTGGTGTCCTGTCAGTTGTCCAAGGTGACCTACCCTCTCCTACCTTGCTATCCCTTGTTCCATGGCCTTTCCTTCCCTCCATGGTTGATGGAGCTCTACCCAGAAGGATAGTNCCTTGTATGCCGCCCTTCAACGGCTTCGTGTGATGTTTCCTGTATCTTACCCTTCGGTACGTTTTCATGACCCTGAGGTAATTTGTGACGTTCTCGTTCTGTTTTTACTTGAGGGCTATGATATTATCTGATTTTGGGAGTTTGGTGTCCTGTCAGTTGTCCAAGGTGACCGACCCACTCCTACCTTGCTATCCCTTGTTCCATGGCCTTTCCTTCCCTCCATGGTTGATGGAGCTCTACCCAGAAGGATAGTATTTGTGCTCCCATCTGGTTTTGTTCCTTGTTCGTTTTTCCGGTGGTTATTACAGTGTATTTGTCTTTGCCCCTTTTTTCGGTGTTGGCAGTGGGCTTTGCTGTTAGCCACATTACCACCAAAAATGTAATAGTAATAAATAATTGTGAACACACAGAAAATGTGGAAGAACCTCGATACAATGTTCTTTATTCACGTTTATTTTACAGGTTTCCTAGTAACTTTCTTTCTAAATTGGTTATAAACGCCAGCCATCATAAATTGTTTTTCATATATATTTTTTATGTTTTTTGTATGCATTAATTTTTTTTCGGATTGTTATTAAGGGCTCTTATCCTGTTTTCCAGAATTATGTTCGGCAATGTCATAGAAGTTGGCATATTTATCACGCGCAGGAGTTCGGCGGCTCCAAATGGGACTGGATATATGGAGTATGGTAGTTTTTACAACGTTTGTAGGTATATAAATGTATAATTAATACTCCCTTGCAGATTTCGATATTTTAATATTTCAGTTTTCCGCAGTACAAGATTAGGATATATTTTATTCCATTGCTCAATGTTTAATTTGCATAATTTTTATTTTTGGCAGTATCAGTACGAATGAGTTGAATAAACTTGAGAACTGTAGGCCACTATTAATTAATATATATANCCGTTTTCCACAGTACAAGATTAGGATATATTTTATTCCATTGCTCAATGCTTAATTTGCATAATCTTTATTTTTGGCAGTATCAGTACGAATGAGTTGAATAAACTTGAGAACTGTAGGCCACTATTAATTAATATATATATTTTTTAATCCTTCGACTTCGAATTTCTTTGAAATTCCTTCGCACAATATAAGCTTCGCTTCGAATTCGCTTCGCGATTAAAAAAAAACCTTCGCACATGCGTAATGCTTTTACAATCTGGAGCAATGAAATTTAAATGCATATATTACAACAGAAGTTCAATAAACTTTAATAGTAGAGATATTTACAAACAATGGAAGACTGCAAACCACACACATAACTGTTGTAATGTCAACCAATAAAAAAGACACAAGGATACACAATACANTTTTACAATCTGGAGCAATGAAATTTAAATGCATACATTACAACAGAAGTTCAATAAACTTTAATAGTAGAGATATTTATAAACAATGGAAGACTGCAAACCACACACATAACTGTTGTAATGTCAACCAATAAAAAAGACACAAGGATACACAATACAGTACTCAGTCGCAATGTAATTTTTAAATTATCTTGCCCACATAAGTGTTTACGCTGCATAATATTACTTATATTCATATCTCTCTTCAATGCATCCTTAAAGGCAGTAACTCCTCGCCTTGACTACGGTCGAGAAGAGGGCATCCGCAGAGCCGACAAAGTACTATCCAACTCTTCTGGCGAGGGTAGAGGAGCAGTACTCTCGGCGCCCAAGGATGAACTACATATCCTCTTCCCAATATAGTTGTAATATCCACCAGTGTCCCTATTCCCATCCAACTGAACAGATACTGGAACTTGCCAACCCATTTACTCCCAAAAACCAACACACTACCTATCGACTTCGAATTATTTTGAAATATGTAGTTGGTACTGTCATGTATCTGTGATGAGCCTTTGCACCGNGTATCCGCAGAGCCGACAAAGTACTATCCAACTCTTCTGGCGAGGGTAGAGGAGCAGTACTCTCGGCGCCCAAGGATGAACTACCTATCCTCTTCCCAATATAGTTGTAATACCCACCAGTGTCCCTATTCCCATCCAACTGAACAGATACTGGAACTTGCCAACCCATTTACTCCCAAAAACCAACACACTACCTATCGACTTCGAATTATTTTGAAATATGTAGTTGGTACTGTCATGTATCTGTGATGAGCCTTTGCACCGTCGTGCAGTCTGGTGTATGACCAGTGATTACTACCACATTCCTGCAGGTGCACAGCGGACTGCACACATTGTGTATATGAATGGACTAAGGATGTGTACAATACGGAGCTAGGATGGGCGCACGTAGCCTAGCTGGTCGCTATGTGGAGTTGACTAGTGTTTCCTTACGTCGGCAAACACAACAGAGCCTGGTGTATGACCAGTGATTACTACCTCATTCCTGCAGGTGCACAGCGGACTGCACACATTGTGTATATGAATGAACTAAGGATGTGTACAATTCGGAGCTTGGATGGGCACACGTAGCCTAGCTGGTCACTATGTGGAATTGACTAGTGTTTCCTTACGTCGGCAAACACAACAGAGCCTGGTGTATGACCAGTGATTACTACCACATTCATGCAGTGCACAGCGGACTGCACACATTGTGTATATGAATGCACTAAGGGTGTGTACAATACGGAGCTTGGATGGGCGCACGTAGCCTAGCTGGTCGCTATGTGGAGTTGACTAGTGTTTCCTTACGTCGGCAAACACAACAGAGCCTGGCGCGTTACCTGGGCAGGTGCAGTGAACTAAGCAGCATGCTTGAAGAATTGCCACTGCAATTTGTTACATGGCAGTGAGCGGGTATCAGAGTCCTGGCGCATGCACATTCACATCTGTTTTCTATGCACCTCAACAGTATTCGTTCGACTGTAGAGCAGTCAAGTGGTAGCTGATACAAATGTATATCAACATACTGATTGCCGAGATATTTGTGAGGCCTGCATCGTGGAACCAGGCTCACCCAGATCACCGTAATCGCAACGTGCTCACCACATTATGGAATGAAGTGTCTGTGTTACTTGACTCAAAATGTAAGCCTTTCCGTAATCATTTCTAAACTCAAAACAGGTTTGTAATAGGCCTGCATCTTAATGGTTTTTCTTTAAGAGGATTAAATTCTGTGAGTTCTTGTCTTGTATAATGTGCCTCATTAATAATGAAATGAAGTATGGTAGGCCCAATCTGTGATTCCCAAAATTGCAGTAAAATAACAGGTGAATATGTTTGGCAACAAACATATTGGCCCATACATTTTGTTTCAACATGCTTAACACAGCCTACACATATATTTTAACAAAATATTCCAATATAAAAAAAAAAATCTTAAAAGAACTTGTCTCTCTGATAATGCTGAGCTGTTATTTGTATAACTCAAACATGATTTTAAAAGGTTACATCTTGTATGCTTGTTTAGTATAATTGCTGTAACATCATTACTGTCTTAATACACGGTACTTCACCTAAATTGTTACAATAGCTATTTTTGTAAACGCCTAGTTTACAGAAAAATTTAAATTAGAAACTCAGAAATCGTTAGATAAAATGCCTTTAAGCTTCAAACAACAAACTGAAATGAAACACATTACTGTCGTAGAACATTTCAGTTAATAATTTCTTATTCAGCTAAAACATTTACACACAAATAATAACGCAAAAAGAAAAAAATACAAAATCTAAATATAACCTAACAGTTTGGTTGGCAGGAAATTATAACATGTGCCTTACATAGATTCTTTGAATTGTTTATGATTGTATTTTGCAGAAATTAATTTTAAAAGCTTCCTTGAAAAATGTATTACAGGTACATTTCTGCCTGTTATTTTGCTAATGTTGTACAGTGCAAGATTTACAATTAAACCTTTAACTTCATGCAACGCTGTTCAGAATAAGTGGAATCATCTAAGAGACTATTTTCGGGTGGAATGTACCAAAGTTACAAAACTTAAATAAGGTGGTGCTGGAGGGGCCAAAATATTAGCTTCATCGTGCAATTATTACGAGTCCATGAAGTTTCTTCTCGACCAAATGATGAACAGATTATCGAGTGGGGATTTACCACAATCTGCATCAGCAAGTAGCCTACTTGTCCACAACTCCAAACTGAAAACCCAGTGGTCATCGTGGAAGAGGAGCACTCATCAGAATATCAGAATTGTTACTTTGAATATCAGATTTTTACAAATTTGGAATTGGTATTGTAATATTTCCAATTAGGTTTAATACAAAACTTGTTATCAATGCACAAAGGTAAAAGTTTTATCCTAAAATGTCACATAACAAATTTCTAAAAACAAAATACATTTTTAATTATAACCTTGTTTTTAGTTACTTTGTTTTGTAGGCCTACAGCTTAGCGTGTAACTAATTCACATAATATTCCAAATAAAACTGAGTAGTTGTGTACTGTACAGCAAAAGGCTGTTCACGATAAAGTGAGCTCTTTTGAAATTAATCTTATAAAATAGTCACCACCCTTGCATGCATATATTTTAACAGGCGCACTGAGTTACTTACACTCAATAAAGTTGGTAACGATGGATGGAAAGAAGTTTCATATCTAAACATCGAATACAAATTATTAAGGTAACTATGTGTGATAACTTAAAATATATATTTCGCTTTCTGTTATTTAATGCACCAATGTGTAAAAATTAGCAGATTTGTAAAATACTTACTGATGCATGAATAAAGTAATTAGGCCAATGGCAAATTTAATTTTACATAAGATAGAAGAATACACAACATGCACACAAGAATATCTTAAGCAGGACTTTAAAAAGTGCTCATTTTACCGTGAAAAATCCATACAATGCACACTTCCATTGCCAGAGGCAATAGTGAAAGAGTAATGAACTAAAGAAAATTCTTGGGATTATTGGTCCTACTAATCCCAGGTCTTTTTAAAATGTTAAATATATTACAACAAATATAATGACAAAATATAACAACAGTTGAAAATTGGTATCTGTTGATATGATTATTTCCATCATTTTTTTACCTTATGGCAAACTAAGTAAAACATATATTAATAAACAAAACTTACAATTAAGAACCTTTCAAATGTCTATGCACACATCATAATTTAGTTATATATATACTTTCAATCGCGTAACAACTTGTTATTTAAATCTCCTTTTGTTATGTAGCACCTTCGTATCCTGAACTTGAGNCTGGTCGCTATGTGGAGTTGACTAGTGTTTCCTTACGTCGGCAAACACAACAGAGCCTGGCGCGTTACCTGGGCAGCTTCAGTGAACTAAGCAGCATGCTTGAAGAATTGCCACTGCAATTTGTTACATGGCAGTGAGCGGGTATCAGAGTCCTGGCGCATGCACATTCACATCTGTTTTCTATGCACCTCAACAGTATTCATTCGACTGTAGAGCAGTCAAGTGGTAGCTGATACAAATGTATATCAACATACTGATTGCCGAGGTATTTGTGAGGCCTGCATCGTGGAACCAGGCTCACCCAGATCACCGTAATCGCAACGTGCTCACCACATTATGGAATGAAGTGTCTGTGTTACTTGACTCAAAATGTAAGCCTTTCCGTAATCATTTCTAAACTCGAAACAGGTTTGTAATAGGCCTGCATCTTAATGGTTTTTCTTTAAGAGGATTAAATTCTGTGAGTTCTTGTCTTGTACAATGTGCCTCATTAATTATGAAATGAAGTATGGTAGGCCCAATCTGTGATTCCCAAAATTGCAGTAAAATAACAGGTGAATATGTTTGGCAACAAACATATTTTCCCATACATTTTGTTTCAACATGCTTAACACAGCCTACACATATATTTTAACAAAATATTCCAATATTAAAAATAATCTTAAAAGAACTTGTCTCTCTGATAATGCTGAGTTGTTATTTGTATAACTCAAACATGATTTTAAAAAGGTTACATCTTGTATGCTTGTTTAGTATAATTGCTGTAACATCATTACTGTCTTAATACACGGTACTTCACCTAAATTGTTACAATAGCTATTTTTGTAAACGCCTAGTTTACAGAAAAATTTAAATTAGAAACTCAGAAATCGTTAGATAAAATGCCTTTAAGCTTCAAACAACAAACTGAAATGAAACACATTACTGTCGTAGAACATTTCAGTTAATAATTTCTTATTCAGCTAAAACATTTACACACAAATAATAACGCAAAAAGAAAAAAATACCAAATCTAAATATAACCTAACAGTTTGGTTGGCAGGAAATTATAACATGTGCCTTACATAGATTCTTTGAATTGTTTATGATTGTATTTTGCACAAATTAATTTTAAAAGCTTCCTTGAAAAATGTATTACAGGTACATTTCTGCCTGTTATTTTGCTAATGTTGTAGAGTGCAAGATTTACAATTAAACCTTTAACTTCATGCAACGCTGTTCAGAATAAGTGGAAGCATCTAAGAGACTATTTTCGGGTGGAATGTACCAAAGTTACAAAACTTAAATAAGGTGGTGCTGGAGGGGCCAAAATATAAGCTTCATCGTGGAATTATTACGAGTCCATGAAGTTTCATCTCGACCAAATGATGAACAGATTATCGAGTGGGGATTTACCACAATCTGCATCAGCAAGTAGCCTACTTGTCCACAACTCCAAACTGAAAACCCAGTGGTCATCGTGGAAGAGGAGCACTCATCAGAATATCAAAATTGTTACTTTGAATATCAGATTTTTACAAATTTGGAATTGGTATTGTAATATTTCCAATTAGGTTTAATACAAAACTTGTTATCAATGCACAAAGGTAAAAGTTTTATCCTAAAATGTCACATAACAAATTTCTTAAAACAAAATACATTTTTAATTATAACTTTGTTTTTAGTTACTTTGTTTTGTAGGCCTACAGCTTAGCGTGTAACTAATTCACATAATATTCCAAATAAATCTGAATAGTTGTGTACTGTACAGCAAAAGGCTGTTCACGATAAAGTGAGCTCTTTTGAAATTAATCTTATAAAATAGTCACCACCCTTGCATGCATATATTTTAACAGGCGCACTGAGTTACTTACACTCAAAAAATTTGGTAACGATGGATGGAAAGAAGTTTCATATCTAAACATCGAATACAAATTATTAAGGTAACCATGTGTGATAACTTAAAATATATATTTCGCTTTCTGTTATTTAATGCACCAATGTGTAAAAATTAGCAGATTTGTAAAATACTTACTGATGCATGAATAAAGTGATTAGGCCAATGGCAAATTTAATTTTACATAAGATAGAAGAATACACAACATGCACACAAGAATATCTTAAGCAGGACTTTCAAAAGTGCTCATTTTACCGTGAAAAATCCATACAATGCACACTTCCATTGCCAGAGGCAATAGTGAAAGAGTAATGAACTAAAGAAAATTCTTCGGATTATTGGTCCTACTAATCCCAGGTCTTTTTAAAATGTTAAATATATTACAACAAATATAATGACAAAATATAACAACAGTTGAAAATTGGTATCTGTTGATATGATTATTTCCATCATTTTTTTACCTTATGGCGAACTAAGTAAAACATATATTAATAAACAAAACTTACAATTAAGAACCTTTCAAATGTCTATGCACACATCATAATTTAGTGATATAAATACTTTCAATCGCGTAACAACTTGTTATTTAAATCTCCTTTTGTTATGTAGCACCTTCGTATCCTGAACTTGAGCACCAACAGGTACTCTGATTACAGCACAAGGTTGGCACATCAATTGAAGGCAGAGTAGGGTTTTTTACTACTGACCGCATAAATAATGGCCTTCCTTCTGTTTTACTTTTTACATAAAAGAGATGTGTGTGTGTGTTAGTGTTTATATTATATATATATTTAAATATATATATATATAAAAGCATGAGTATAAATAAAATAAATATAACTTTATTTCTCTCCTAGAATTGAGTATAATTATATATATATAAATGGTCAGAGTATTAAACATATTATAAGTGAACAATAATAATATAATATGGCCATAACTATTTTGTCGGGTACTTGCGACCACATTATTATTATTATTTTTATATTTATATTTTTATTTATTATACACGTTTCTGTAATAATTTTTTTTTTTATTATTTTGTATTATTTTGTGTTATCATATATATATATGTATAAATTTTTTTGTTCATTTATATATATTATCTTTTTTTATAATGATTATATACTTATATGTACATACACATCAAATTTACTCAATCGTTCTCTCAATCATGCACACATTCTTTCAGAGTCTTAGACCCATTTGGAGTATATAAATGGCTTGATTATTATATCTATGCAGTAATATGTATAATATAATAGAGTATAATAGTGAATAAAAGTGATTATTTATATGTAAATTGTATACACTGCCCCCTTAGGCAATGTCACTTTTATCATGTCATGTTACAGGAGGGAGGAGAAGCGCTTTGGGTCGTCTCCGCCTCCACACCAGCCTTTCGTCGAAGTCCGACAGCTCACGGACCAGGGGGATTTCAATCGTTGGGATCTTCTTGTACAGCTCTGTGGCCACTTTGTGTATATGTTGTGCAAAAGTGACCAATTTAAGCTCCTTGTGAAATTGTTCATTGCGCTGTACCTGGGGGCGTTTACTATGATGCGGAGGACCCTGTTCTGGAAGCACTGAATATTGCTGAGGTGACAGCGCAAGGCTGTACCCCAGACGGATGATGCGTAGGTAAGGATGGGGCGAATGAGTGATTTAAAAATGATAACTCCATTACGTGTGCGAAGTGAAGTATGGCGGAGAAATAGTAGAAACAACTGCCTTAGCCGAGAGTTGGCCTTGGCAAGCTGAGTATGGATGTGGTGCTTCTAGCCTAGGTTCCTATCCATGAATACACCCAGGTATTTAACCTTATCTTTATAATCTATGGTCTGGCCACATAAATGTAGTTTATTTGTGAGGTTAAGGCGCTTGCCGTCGCAGACTATGGCTTCCGTCTTCGCGGCAATATCCTTAATAAACCATTTTGCCAGCCAGGGCTCTATGTCATCCAGGGCAGCCTGGACGTGGATTATGGCCCGATCTCTGCTCATCGACGACGTGAAGATGATGTTGGTGTCCGCATAGCAGCCGATGCGAGCCTCTCCAGCTTGTGGCATATCATATATATATATATATATATATATATATATATATATATATATATATGTTGAACAGGATTGGGCCAAGGATGCCACCCTGGGGAACTCCTGATGTTGCCTGGCAGATCGTGGATTTTTTACCGTCGAGACTGACATGAAATAAGCGGGATATCAGATAAGAAGCGATGAAGCGAATGATGTAGGGAGGAAAGCTATACTGGTGAAGTTTGTAGAGCAGACAAGGATGTTAGACCCTGTCGAACGGCTTTACTATATCTAGAAGGGCGACGACAGTATGATAATGATTCTCTATGGACTTCGTGGCTTCCAGAGTGAGCCGGGTGAGCTGATGAACAGTAGAGTGCCCACACCGGAACCCAAACTGTTCGTCACGAAGTATGTGGTGAGATGAAATGTGTGCTAACACCCTTCCATTCACTACTCTCTCCAAGAGTTTGGAGAGAACGGAGAGCAGACTGACGGAGCGATAGCTGGTGGGAAGTGAGTGTGATTTACCGGGCTTTAGGAAAGTCACCACCCTGGCCTGCTTCCACCTATCAGTGCAATGTTGATGCCTTAGAATAAGTTAATAAAACTGTGCTAAAATCTTAAGGAGTTCAATTGGTATCTTTTTAATGAGGTTGTGAGTGATATCGTCCTCGCCGTGGAGTTGTGTTTAGGCGGATGGTTTTAATGGCTGACACCAGCTCGGCGGTGGTTACTTCCTTAGTTTCCTCGGGGGTTTCCCACCCAGTACGTCTGCCGGGGTTTCCTCGATGTGGCGCTGGTGTCTGCGTCTCCATCTCCGTCGTTGGGGCGGAAAGTTTCTTCCAGAGCCCTGGCTAGAACATTGCCTTATACCCGGTTGTATAGGCAATCCCCTAGGCATACTTGATTGGCGGGACTGTGGAGTAGGTACCAGTTAGGCGCCGCGTCATCTTCCACAGGGGGTTGTCAGCAGTCTCGAGAGCAGCACCCATGTTATCCCACTGCTGCCTCCTGAAATCACTGACAAGTGTCTCCACTGTGTCTCGCGCCTGCTGGTACCTCTCGCTGTACAGTGGGTCCCGGGTTCGCTGCCACAGCCTCTTGTTTCCGTTTCTGTTTGTGATGGCTTGCTTAATGTATGGTGGAAACATAGTATTAGTGTCTTTGGGTGTGATGTGTGGATGTGTCGTTTGTCTTGGTGGGATGTGTCGTTTTGCTGTTGTAAAGATGGCCTGTCCTATTATTGTGGCTGGGTTTTCGATGTGTTCTGGTGTGTTTGTTGCATTGATGGTGTTCTGTAGCGCTTCTGCTTTAGTGTAAAGTGTTGCTTGAAAATATTCCCAGTCAGCTTTTTTATAGTTAAATCTGTGTGTATGTGGCACAAGCTGTGNTGATGGTGTTCTGTAGCGCTTCTGCTTTAGTGTAAAGTGTTGCTTGAAAATATTCCCAGTCAGCTTTTTTATAGTTAAATCTGTGTGTATGTGGCACAAGCTGTGTGTGTGATGCGTGTTGTATGTCCATGAAAACTGGGATGTGTTCACTGGTGAGTGCAGTGTCTGTGTATAGTCTGCACTGGAAAGTGTTGCCTTTGTTGAGTATAATATCCAGTACATCTGGTGTGTGATGTGTGTTTTCTGGGTAATACTTTGGTATTTTTGGTACGTCTATAATGTATGTATGCGTGTTTGCGTGTCTATGAAGTGTTAGTCCATGTGTGTTGTCCCTCTTTGAGTGCCAGGCAGGGTGCTTGGTGTTCAAGTCGCCTGCTATTAGCACTAGTAGAGATGCTTGTAGTAGCATGTCTATCTCGCTTGTATCGAGGGGTGAGGATGGTGTGATGCATGTTGCTATGATGGTGACTGGCTGATTATGAATGGCTTCTGTGTGTTGTAGCTGTGGTAGTGGGTGAATGTTATGACGAATGGTTCTGTGTACTAATATAGCAAATCTTTCCCCTTGTGAGTTTCTTTCTTTCTTGTGTATTGTGTAGTCTCGGATTTTGTGTTTTTTGTTTGGGTGAAAGTGTGTTTCTGTAATGATGGCTATGTGTGTATTTGTGTTGTGTCAGACAGTTCCTGTGTTTTGTAAGTTAAGCCCCTAGCATTCCAGATGAGAATGCGGGGTGTGTGTGTGTGTTTCGTTGTTGTTGTTGAGGTTGTGCTGTCATTATTGTGTGTTTGTGTTTTCTTGTGTTTTATGTAGAAGCGCTAATATTTTCTGTAGGAATAGTGTTGTTGCCACGAACTGTTGGTGTAGTGTTTGTTTGGTCTGCCCATTGTGTAATCTGGTGTATGATGAAATCATAGAATATCTTAGTGTCGTGTTTGTGTGGTGGTGTGTTTGTCTTGCCCGATTTGTTGTGTTGTGTGTGTGTATGCTTGGTTTCGTCTTATTGTGTGCATGTGTGTGTGTGTCAGCCAGCTCTTTCTGTGGTTGTACTTTGTATTTATTATTTTGGAAAACATGTGATTGAATTTTTTTTATTGTGTGTGTTTGTGACTGTGGGCTGGTGTTATGGCGCGCTTGTGTATTGCTTTGCTGTGTAATTTGTGAGTAGGTCGTTTTCGTTTGTTGCTGAGTAGAGCTGGCTTTTTTGTTTGTTGTTAAGGTCGTTTGTTGGAGGTTTATGTGGTTTGCGTTTTGGATGGAGCAATTGGTTGTGTAATATTGTGCACAGGTGCATTCTTGTGCTCCACCGTGCGTGGTTGTTGTGTGGTGTCGGGCTGTGGCGCGGCTCGTGACTTGGCCCAGCGGAGCTTCACTGGGTACTGCGAGTAGGCCGCTAAGTGGTCTTGCTTGCAGAGTGCGCATGTTGGCTGCTCTGCCTTGCAGTTTCTGCGGGGATGAACGTCGCCGCCGCAGCGCACGCAGTACTCCGCGCACTCCCACTGGCGGCTTGTGTGCCCCAGCTTCCGACATCGGAAGCACTGCACTGGGCCTGTTGGGGGGATGTAGTGGTTCCAGTGGAGCCTAGTCATCCCCAGTATCCTGGGCACTTGGTGGAGGCGGGCCAGTGTTTTCTCGGCGTCTTCCTCCACTTGAACCTCCACCTTGTACAGGCCTAGCGGCTGGTCATCTGCATCACTGCAGACACCTTGACATGCTGAGCCAGTTGCTGGTGGATCAGCTCGGTGTCTTCCCCCGCCGGGATGCCTCCCAAGACGACGCGCAGCGGGTGTCTCTCCTGGCGGGAGAACTGGGCATATTCAATGCTGCGTGCCCGAAGTGCAGCCTGTACCCCCGGAACACCAGCCAAACGCTGAGGATCAGTACACACTGACCCGATGTTCCAGGGTGTGGGCGCAGCTAGTACTGCTCCTTGGTGACGCCGGCATTGGTGAGGATGGTGTGGAGCAGTGACGCACGTTTGGCGAAGATGTGGAGAGTGACCTACCTCGTTTTACTGGGTTTGTTTGGGTCCACTGGACCACTGGTTGTAGGCTGTGGCTGGTGTGGGGCGCTAGTTGTCGTTGCCTGTGGAGCCTGTGTCTTAAGTCGGTTTTTTGCGTTCCCTTTGAAGGTACCTCCCTTATTCGCGACCAATTCAGGTATGCGCGACTCTTTGGGAGGCCCTTAAAAGCCTTTTTTTGTCGTGGGATGTTGGGCATCTGTTGCGTCAGGGGGGGAAGTGCAGGCAACAACCTCAGGGATGCTGCCTTCTCCCTTGCTGGAGCTGCGTGAGGGACCTCCTTGCGCGGTCATGGGTGTGGAGGGTGTTGCAAGCAGGCCTCCAGTTATGTTTAGGGAAAGGGTGGGTGTGGCTTCTCCTCCCTTCGCCAATGTAGGCGTCGGCAGTAAAGGAAGTCGTCGTGGTTGTGCGTTGGCGGGCGTGACGCAACCACCCAATGTGTTCTTCTCGGCATTGCAGCGCGGGACGTCGCGCATACTCTCTTGACCGGGCGAGCGCGCCTGGCGGAGCTCTGTCTACTGACGGCGCACGGCGTACTGCGCTCGCATGATGTACTCTTGGCGGCTCGTTCCAGGCTTCTCTTCGTCGTGGGGTTACTCTTCACCGACAGTCGGCGTTCCCCACGCCTAGTACTGCTGTTAAGAGGTGGAAAGTCAGATGTGTAGGTCATAGCAGGCTCCACAGAGTGTAATGTGGTTTTGGTATGTCTGTGAATATTCGGAGTGCCTATTATAGGTGACATGCCTTAGGGGGTTTTTGCTGGTATCTTATTCATAATGTTTAGTAATAAACCGGAAAAATTAAAAAGTTAAATATATAAAACAGGGCAAAGGTATTTAAAATTAAGAAATTAAATTAGTGTTTGTGCTCCTGCTTGCGAGTGTGCGCTCGCAGGAGGACAGCCGCCTTATGTGTAGGCTACTGTTCTTGCCTATGCACCTGAGCTGCGGATAGCTGTCCCCTTTCCTATACCGGAAACAGGGCTAGGCCAAGGAGTTTCTATAAGACTCTATCCGCAGCCTGGTAATGTTTCACCACACTCGGGCTTGCGTATTTAGCAGGCCCAGGTGCTCAGGCAGGTCGGCAGGTAGCTGTTGTAGTGCTGCAGTGGTGGCTCGCTTCCTGTAATTCTGGGCAGCCCTGCAGGAGTAGCTCGGATTCCCGGAATTCCTGCAGGCTGCAGAGGTTTGCTTCCAAGAATTCCTCGCAGCAGCTTGCAGACTCGCCCTTGTTGTTGCTGCAGAGCTGGAAGACTTCTAGGAATTCTGGCTGCTGGTGGCTTCTCTTGGTTGCTGGTTGGCTTGGAGGTCCAGGAGGTCTGCTCCGCTCGGCGTCCTGGCTGCCGCCGAACCCTCATACGCCACCGAATGGCATTTAGTGTTGTGAGACTGGAAGCAGAAACTCCCATAACTCACTAGGTGTTTGTGAAGCAAATGCACCCTGACACTTTCTCAAATCATTGGGTCGGTAGCAGGGGCAGTGTACTGTGGGGCTTTGGGCAGCGGGCCCTTATTTAGGCGAGTAATTGATGTTGCCTATTTAAAATTCCATTACGTTTACGTGTTTTCGGCGGGGGAGTGAAGCTCCCCTCCAGCCTCCCGGCTAGAGTGAATGTCATGTATTGGGTGTATGTCTAACAGTTGTTTTGTTGTTTGCAAGTGTGCTATTAGTGTATTTTGTGTAAGTAGTCCTAGTCTCCCGATGTGTCCTATACAGGTCTCCATCGGGGTACGATTAATAAGCGTTTCCAAGTGTATGGCATAAAGAGAACACTCTTATAACTAAATTATAGTTTTAGGGGCCCCTAGTACCAGTTTCTGAACCCAGTACCAATAGGGCCCCTCTCTCTCAAGTCGTTTCTTCTTCCCGACCTGCAACAAACTATCAGGTCGGTGCGTTATAATTGGTAACTAATTTAAAATTGAAACATAAAAAATAAAATATATATTATATATATATGTAATTGTATATAAATGTTTTTTTTATGTTTTATGGTTTTTATGTTTTTTTTCCTACTCTTATACGATTAAATTAACTAAGTTAAGTGAAATTAAATGTTAGCCCCCCCAACCCCTATCTCCACTGGCATGTGTGTCACTAGACCTGGAACTCGAGTGGTGGTTGGAGCTATTTCCCACCTGTCATGAGTTCCCACATAACCAGCCTGGGCAGGGCGCCCTTCTTGTGTTGTAGCTGTAATGTAAGTGTGTTGTCATTAAGTAAAATTGACGTTAGCCCCCCGACCCCTACCCCGACTGGCATATGTGTTCCATGACCTGGAACTCGAGTGGTGGTTGGGGCTATTTCCCACCTGTCACGAATTCCCACATAACCAGCCTGGGCAGGGCGCCCTCCTAGTGTTGTACGAGTAAAGTTGATGTGTTGTCTCTCGATGACTGCGAACGACTGAATGTTTTAAGCAAAACGCGGTGTTTTCATAGCTGTGTGGCTCTCCTCGTCGCGCACCAATCAGGTGGCTTCGAGGGAGAAGCGTGTTCATTGGTGTATTGCTTCTCGTCACTATCCAATCAGGAAGTTCCGAGATGAGAGAGAGTTTCAATCTATTATGTTTGCTGTAGTTAATAAAAAACGTATTGTTTTAACAATAAATTGAATAATAATTGTGTTGGTGTTGCCCTAAATTATTTAATTAGGTAGAGTGGCGACTGCTGTAAGGAGTAGCATCTGCTTCTCCTGTAGTGTATTCATTGTTTTTGCCTGTGCAATTACTGGCCTAAAGTGTTCGATTAAAACTACAAAGTTTGTCTCCTGCAGAAAAGCTGCCAGTTCCTGCATATCTGCAAACATGGTCGCATTTTCTGTCGTGTTGTTATCTCTTTTTCTACGTTTTTGTGGTTTTTCCTTCGGTTTCTGTTGTGTGTCTGGTAATGGTTTGGCAGGTTTTGGTGCCATCCATTGTTTTCTTGTTGCTATGTGTTTTTGTGTAACTTGGCGCTGTTTCCATGCCGCTGAGTGTCCTGGTTGCTTACAAAGTGTACATTGCCACTTTGTATTGTCGTATTCTGTGATTGGACAGTGTGCCTTTGTATGATCTCCAGCACACAAAAGGCAGACTGGCCTGAGTGTACAGTATTTCTGGGTGTGGCCCAGTGCACAACAGCGTCTGCACTGTACCACATCCTCAGGGCGGTGTTTGTACATTTCAACACGCACTGGCATGTAGAAAAGTGTGGTCATATTCAGAATGTCACGATCTTTGTGCTTTTGCACCACAGCCCCATAGACTGCAGGTGCATCAGCAGGTGTCCTTAATTTCCAAATGTGGATTGGTGTGAATTTGTTCTGTTTGAGTCGTTTCTCGATTCGGTGTATCTCTTAATCGTGTGGCAGCCCTTTAATGACTACCTTGTTCGGTTTCTCGTTCTTTTGAGCATGTGTCTAACACTGCATTTTGAATTTTTCTAAAGATCGACAGAGAAGAGTGTAGTCATCCAAACTTACCACCACCTTCAGGTGTTGTTTGTTAGTTATCGTGATTTTAACGAAGTATTCTTGTTTGAATGTCCGATTTAAAAACCTTATTTTCGATGTGTCTTGTATATATATTGCGGGCCCGATATTATTTTTTTTTCCCGATTTTCTGTTTCATCCCCTTTAGAGCTGTCATAGCTATTGTCTGATGAGTCTTCCTCAACCAGTGGTGAGAAAACGTTTTCTATAGGAAGTTCTACCCGAAGTGGTGTCTGATTGGCTGTTGGTGCAGTGTGCTTCCTATTAGGCTTCTGCCATTGTGTGTCGTGTTGTGCGACCGAGGAAGAGGAGGCCGATGCCTCCCCTCCGCTGTGCTGCTTACCTGTCTCCATCAGTGTGCCTAGGAACTCCTAAAGCAGTGGTAGCTGACCAGGCTACCTGAGGGGTAGCGAGGCTAGGCCAGGAGAGGAAGCGCTACCTTCCTCAACCACTGCCTGGTTGCAAGTGCAGCGCGGGACGTCACGCAGCCTCTCCTTGTCCGGCCAGCGGAGTTCTGTCTACTGGCGGCGCGCGGCGTACTGCGCTCACATGATGTATTCTTGGCGGCTCGTCTCAGGCTTCTCTTCGTCGTGGGGTTGCTCTTCACCGGCTGTCGGCGTTCCCTATGCCTGGCACTGCTGTTAAGAGGTGAAAAGTCTGATGTGTATGTCTTAGCAGGCGCCACAGAGTGTAAAGTGGTTTTGGTGTGTTTGTGCGTATTCAGTGTACCTATTATAGGCGACACGCCCTAGGGGTTTTTTGCAGATATCTTATTCATCTTAATTCGTAAAAACTGTTAAAATTGAAAAAGTTAAGTATAATTAAAATAAAGCAAGAATAATTAAAATTAACAAATAAATTCAGTGTTTGTGCTCCTGCTTGCGAGGGTGCGCTCGCAGGAGGACAGCTGCCTTATGTGTAGGCTGCTGTTATTGCCTATGCACCTGAGCTGCGGATAGCTGACCCCTTTCCTATACCGGAAACAGGGCTAGGCCAAGACGTTCTATAGAACTTTATCCGCAGCCTGGTAATACTTCACCACACTCAGGCAGNGACGTTCTATAGAACTTTATCCGCAGCCTGGTAATACTTCACCACACTCAGGCAGTTGTCTGCGCACTCGGGCTTGCGTATTTAGCAGGCCCAGGTGCTCAGGCAGGTCGGCTGGTTGCTGTTGTGCTGCAGTTGTGACTCGCTTCCTTGAATTCTGGGCACCCCTGAAGGAGTAGCCCAGATTCCCGGAATTCCTGCAGGCTGCAGAGGGTCGCTTCCAAGAATTCCTCGCAGCAGCTTGCAGACTCGCCCTTGTTGTCGCTGCAAAGCTGCAAGGCTTCTTGGAAATCTTGCTGCTGGTGGCTTCTCTGGGTTGCTGGTTGGCTCGGAGCTCCAGGAGGTCTGCTCCGCTCGGCGTCCTGGNGCTGGTGGCTTCTCTGGGTTGCTGGTTGGCTCGGAGCTCCAGGAGGTCTGCTCCGCTCGGCGTCCTGGCTGCGAATGTCGGCAAGCGCGGTGCTAGCGCAACTAGTTTTGTTGTACCGTCCCGTCGCGATTGGTAAACGCTCACGGGACTCATAGAGTGCGGGTTATAGTGGCAGATTGGTTATTTTTATGGAAGTAGTTTAGGTCGTTTTAATCTTCTATTAGTGTCGGGGAGGTAATCAGCTAGATTTTTATTTGCAGGGTTTGTGTGGGAAAGTAGTTTATTATAATATTTTACGTTTATTTTTATCAGTTGGTCTTTAATGGCTGGTATTTTTATATGTGCATGCAGTGTATTATTTGTGGTAAAGGGGCCTGCGTTCGCTATAATACGAAGGTATTTGTTTTGAATGACTTGAAGGGAGTTTAGTACAAGTTTATTTATATTACCCCATACTTTGCTACCATATAATAGGGCCGATGTAACTATTGCTGTGTATATTAATAATTTAAGGCGTTTTGGAAGTTTAGTGCTCTTTAGCATGAGGTATAACTGAGGCAATTTACTAATTGCTCGTTGTTTAGTTTCTACGATATGGTTAGTCCACAATAGTTTACTGTCAATTAATAAGCCTAAATATTTGGCATCTGGGGAAAAAGGAATGGGATTGTTTTTGAGAGTATTTTTTTAGTTGGTTTGACTCGACGTTTGGTTTGAAGCAGGGCTTGTGAATTAGCTGACTTCATTTTAATCTTCCATCTTCCAAACCAGTGTTCAAGATGGTTTAGTTGAAGTTGAGTTAGCATTATTACGTAAGGTAGTTATTTATCGTGTGTGTAGATTGTTGTATCGTCCGCATACATCTGTACAGTGGCGTGGGTAACAGGGATGTCTGAAGTATAAATATTATACAGAAAGCGGGATATTGCAGAGCCTTGTGGGACGCCAGGTAGAATATTTCGGGTAGTGGAGTTTGCCTTGTCGATGCTTACGAAGTANATATTGCAGAGCCTTGTGGGACGCCAGGTAGAATATTTCGGGTAGTGGAGTTTGCCTTGTCGATGCTTACGAAGTAATTTTATATTTTGAAAATAATATGCTAAGAGGTGAATAAAGTATTCGGGGAGTTTGTAATTTATTAGCTTTTGAATAAGACCAGGAATCCAAACTTTATCGAACACTTTCGCGATGTCTAAAAATATGNTTTGTAATTTATTAGCTTTTGAATAAGACCAGGAATCCAAACTTTATCGAACACTTTCGCGATGTCTAAAAATATGGCTATTGTAAATTCGTGGTTTTGCATGGCTGTTATCGATTCAGTTGAGAACTTTGTAAGGGCGTCGGTGGTTGAGTGACGAGCTCTGAAACCGAACTGCGTGTCTGCAATTATTTTATTAGTTGGACATGAACTAATAGCCTATTGAGAAGCTGTTTTTTGAAAATTTTACTAGTAGCGAAATGGGCCGTCTATTTTCCGGTATAAAATGATTTTTGCCCGGTTTAGGAATAGTAATGATTTTAGCTGTTCGCCATGATATGGGAAAGTAGTTAAGAAGTAATATTGCGTTGAACAGATTTAAAATGGCGAAGAGCGCATTTTATGGTAGATTTTGTATTATCTTGTAGGTGATTTGATCGTATCCGACCGCTTTTTTGGCGTTTATTAATTTAATTCATTTGAGTAACTGTTTTAGTGTGATTGGCTCTGGCTCTACTGTTATAGGACTGTTGAAAAAAGCAGCGATATTAGTTTCTACATCTCTAGAGAAGTAAGAATCTCCTATATCATTGTTGGGAGAGAATTGGGTTTCATAGCAGTTGGCTATGGCATTTGCCTTGTCCAAAACTGGCACACATTTAGTCATTGTATGTGATTGGATTTGTGGGAAAAAACATTTAAAAAATGTCTGCCACTTTTTTGACACACTGCACTGTTTGAGGCAATTTACCAGCCATTTCTGCGCTGGATTTCTTGACAAATGGTTGCTTATCAGTTTTTTTATTATTTCTTCAGTCTTTGCTTGTTCACATTTTGCAGTTTTTAATGTTTATTTGTATAACTTTTGTTACAAGTTCCATGAATGTTTGTTTTACATTATCAGTAATTTTTTTTTGAAATAGAAGTGAATTTGTTTAACTGCTCAGAAGTGCATAGTTTGATGTTTTTACCTATCATTAAAATGGCTAAAATAAATAATTTTTACCTGAGAAAACTGTCTAAAATTGGCACTATTCTTTGTTTTTTGCCTGTAAATTTTTTCTTGTACATTTCAGCGCAAAAAAAAAGTTATTTGCCAACACGCAGAGGACAAAATTTCCTACAAATGTGGTATTTTAAGGTTTTTGTACGATACATAGCAACGGGGCTGTGAAGCTTCCTAAAAAGACTATAATTGCGTAGTTTTCAAAATTTTTTGTTTCTTGTCACTTAACATCACAATAATGCCGTAACACTTCATTTTAGCGTAATAGTGTTCATAATCAATCGTGTTAAGAATTTAATGTGTTACAAATTCCATGTTTCTATTTTTTTATCAAGCTCAATACAACAGAGTGTGTGTTCATTTATTTAAAAAAAAGTAGCTTTTTTAAAGTTTAGTGCAGCAAATCTCTTTGGTTCATTATTTCTAATTATAAAAATATTACCTTTGATTTCAGACAGAAACGCCTTTAAGGTAGGGGAAAATATTGCTGTCAACCCACTCACACTATTCCAATGGATGTGCATAGCAAAGCAATCACAAGATGATCTTCAAGACTGACAACAGAGGGGACTTACTGCACAACTTTGGGTCCAGTACTTCTAGATGATTACTCTCGTGAAGCAGTACATTAGTGGATGTGTAGGGTCTTAGACACATGTATCTAGTTGACTGTGTTATATTTTACACACTAAATTACACATTGTGTCATTGGTATAAAAAATTTCAACTTNTTTCACAATAAATTACACATTGTGTCATTGGTATAAAAAATTTCAACTTAAATGTTAAGAAATTATAGTGTCCATAGTCATAAATAGTATTTATAGTTATATAAATTGTTATAGTTATTAGTGGCCGTGAGTAATGGCTTCTTCACCTCAATCAGAGACTTCACATGTTATGTGCTTTATATAAAAGAAGAGTCAGGAAGAAGTTGATACAATTACGGTGAAGGGGAGAGGAGTGCCGACCTTAAATAAATCAAGTATTAAAAGGGGACAAAATGATCATACACTACTTTTGGTGAGTAAAAATGAAATTAAGTTCATAATTCTTGTACAAAAATTTACAACATGGAGCGAATGATAAATGCAGGTGGGCCATCTACTTCAACACCATTGCTTAGGTCGGGAAATGAAGGATTTCAGTTCAAGGATCCATTTTTCCTTTCTGGGGAAAGAATTACACCTGAATTTTGAAAAAACCAGCAGAAAGCTCCTCTTGCAAAACGAAATTCAGTTTGTATGGTGCAGATGCAATCGGTTAAGGAAAAGCTTTTGGATGCAGCTAGGAAACGTGGAGAAGAATGGGCCCAAAAAAATTGTTGAACGTGTTCCTGAAGACTTGGATCTAGTTGCAGCTGATGCACAGTACCACTATTTGTCAAAGGAAGCTGTACCAAGCTCCACCCTCTGGGTTCAAAAGAGGATACACACTGGATGAAGAAGTAGATGAAGCAATGGAATACATTTATTTATATCTTGTTGAGAACAGAGAGGAATGCCAATTTTCATTTGATGGATTGGTGAGTACAATTGACGGAGAAAATCGGATTGATCGAAGAACAGTTAAATTAAATTTACTGAAAAAGTATGGAGAAGATATCCCTATTGTGGAAACAGTCAATAACTCAATAGTTAGTTAAAAAAAATACGGAGTATAAAATACTCACTGAAAACTGGTAAAAGACTAAAAACTCGGATCCCCAAGCAGAGAGACAGAGTAGTCAAAGCTGCTGCAAACATAATTTTGGAGCACGTTCACTCTCAAGTCTACAATACCACTGAATATCCACCTTCTGATCAATATTTGAATCACGTAGTCAGTAATTCCTGAATCTTTACTCTTACTTTTTGAAACTGTGATACTGAAAATTAAGAGCGGCATTTTGGATAAACGGAAAAAGATATGTGTGGCCTTATCACATGCTGTCATTGCTCCTGCACGTCACAGGTCCTTCCTGTCACCCATTCTAACAGGAATATGTGTGTTCATGTATAGGAAGTTTGGTTCTAAACTTCTCATTGCTATGATATATCTCTTGGGTTTTCATCACGTCACCACGAGGCACAGTTACTTGAAGTATCTACTACTATACAACCTCAACCATCACTGATACAACCCAAATGTACTGATACTTTCTGCCAGTTGGTGTTTATCAACACTGACTTTAATATCAGTAGACTGGACGGTCTGGGGACGTTNACCACTGATACAACCCGAACGTACGGATACTTTCTGAAAGTTGGTGTTTATCAACACTGACTTTAATATCAATACACTGGACGGTCTGGGGACGTTTCATGCCATGGGTGGAATCATATTTGTGTCTCCACATGATGCAGTGGGGCATGAGGGAAACGTAAAACATTCACGAAGATTGACGGCATCAGAATTGGTGTCAAGAGTTGGTTTCATAGAGCTTCAAATATTTGTTAAGAAACCAAACTCTGGTTTGAAAACGGTTTTAATTAATTATCTTGATAACCTTTCCTCAGCTACCACTGACATTTCGCCGTCCGGTACTGATATTCTGTGGCTGTATGGAAAGTCAAGTGAGATGCCTGTGCCAGGGTGGAACAGTTTCATGGAAGAGGACACCTGCAACCAAGAATACCATTCATCAATGCCCCACATAGTCATCATGACACTGTTTAAATAGCAATCCTCATTGTTCGTCAGAAATGTGACAGCATCAAGCATACAAAACTTGCTTCGTAACGTTTGACCAGCCCTTATACATGAAGACGCAGGACACTCTCCACAATGGCACACAACCAGAATTGTATGAGGTCACAGCGAGACTTGGGGGCTTTCACTTGGTAATGTCCTACTTGGGAGCTATTGGGACTATGGGAATTGATTGGCACTGGACGAGAGGAAGCCGAGGACTGCAGCCCATCAAGACTGCGAGAGATGCTGTTCCTCTCAAGTAACTACAAGCTGGATCCTGCAAGAGTAAGTGGGTGCATGGAGCTTGTGGCTGCAGGAGAACCGGCCTCAAGCGCTCTGCCATCTGCAACTCCTGTTGTCGCAGTCTTGCAAGAACAGGCCAGACGTTGTTCTCGGCGAGGATGACATTCATCCAATACCCATCAACACAGAGGAATCTAACGACAACTCCGCCCCTCCTACCTCAGCCCTTATAAACGTCGGAAGTTGTAAACNAGGAATCTAACGACAACTCCGCCCCTCCTACCTCAGCCCTTATAAACGTCGGAAGTTGTAAACATTGTATATAATTTATTTTGTTATATTTTCTGTCCCCTTTACCATGATTCCTTGAGCACATTTGAATGTTTTGCATAAAACTTTGAATTAATCAAACTAGAATGTAAAAATCTTGAACTTGCAATATATACAAATTATACACGAGGCTTCTAGTATATAATTGTGCTAATTAAAATNAATGTAAAAATCTTGAACTTGCAATATATACAAATTATACACGAGGCTTCTAGTATATAATTGTGCTAATTAAAATATTTAATAGTAATTAAGATATTTTTAAAAATTAGNGAGGCATGTATTATATAATTGTGCTGATTAAGTTTTTTAATAGTAATTAAGATATTTTTAAAAATTAATTTTTGGCAGTATACTGTGTAATATATATTTCCTCCATTCCCTAGCTGTAGACCCGAGTACAACTAAAACTATATAATTACATTTTATAATGAAACTCCTTTCAAGATTGATTCTATTCAAGTACCGAGGAGTTATTTATTTATGGCTAGGAAAAGTGGGAAGAATTTCTATATTTTTCGAAGATCGCTACTTTATCCTTTTTGGTAGCGGGACAGCTCCACTGCTATTGGTTTTACTAAATAAATAATATGGCAATGTTTTAGAAAATTGAGTCTTAGGATGCTTTGCAAATAACTCATTCTGCACCAAAGTGCACTAAAAAGAAGTCACACTCAGACAAGTAAAGAAGGAAAAGCAATATTTCGTAACAGTTTTTTTGCAGTAGTCCCACAAGACTTCACTGATGCTCGCCAAAACATAATAATGTAATTTTTGCATCTAGAGAGATTATTTTGTCTGAAATCAAAGGTAACACTTTTATAATTAGAAATAATGAACCAAAGAGATTTGCTGCACTAAACTGTAAAACAGAAAATTTTGAATTTTTTTCTAAATTTATTTAAACTCCGTTGTATTGAGCTTAATAAAAAATTGTTACATGGAAATTGTAAATAATTAAATTCTATAAATTATGAAGACCTTTACACTATGTTAAGTGAAAAGATACTAAAAATTTCGCAAAGTACGTAATTCTGGCCTTTTATGGGAGCTTCACAGCTCTGTTGTTATTTATCGTACAAAAGCTTTCAAATACCAAATTTGAAGAAAATATTGTCCTCTACAAGTCAGCAAATTCCTTTTTTTTTCTCGCTAAAATGAACCAAAACAAAGCTATAGGCAAAAAACAAAAGTGTGTATATTTTCGACTGTTTTTTCAAGATGTTGGAGTGTGCGTGGGAGTAAGAGGAAGAAGAGGGAGGAGAACGTGAGGAAACTTAAATTTTTCACTACCCCACCGACCTATACAACAATCAGAAATTTACTACTACTGTAAAACCACTTCATTCACTTGACTAATAAGAAGAATCGCAAATCAATCCCATCTTATGAAAGACATTAAGCTAAAGTCCCTTCCCTCAGAAACAAAATAAACAGAGGCACCAGCTGTATTATCCTACACAGAGTACTGGAGTCAACTAAGCTAATGTCAGTCTTTCAGTACCTGCCACAAAATAAAACAAAAGTGAAAGGGGAGAAAACACATGCATCAGACTTATAGTTCTTTTTTACAAACATTTGTTTAATTCATTGGCGGATATATATGTGGCAACACTACTATGATTTACAAATAAAATTATATTTGCATTCTTATTATGAACTGTGCTTATATCTACAGTTCTGAGGAATAAATTTAATTGGAACACACCTACCATTTACATTATTGTATGGTGAATGAATAACATCTTATTTTCGGAAATTCTAAACCAAGTATCTCGGGCTCTGCATCTCAGGCTGATCCGCAGTCATGTTATGCTGATGTTGATGGTAATGTGTGTTCATATTCATATACACACATTAATAAGGAATAATTTAGAAAAGAACATGCCTACATATTAAACCGTTATTTTGTTAATGAATAATCACTTATTTTCTAGCAAATTCAAAACATAAAGTCTCGGATCTTAGTCCGATACATGGCCTCATTTTTATATCAATTTTAATGGTAATTTGTGTTCATGTCTGCAGTTTTGAGATTCCCTTGGGCTGTAAATATTGATTTAATCCAACCCAATAAGATACAAAATATAATTCTAATATACCTTACCTTCTTGCTGTATCATACAAATGGTTTAGATTGTGACTTTTATTATCAACAAAAAATTTCTAGTGGCACCTTTGTATCTATCCAAGCTAGGGATATTAGTTGCGTAGTAACGCATTGTTTGAAAAGAGCTTTAAAACAAAGATTAATACCTAATGTCATATTTGTAAACAACACAAAGTTTTCCGTCTCGTCTAATGACCTAATAATCTTCACATAGAAAACACTGCACCAGGATATAAACATGTAATGTATTTACTCACAGCCGTGTCAAAGAAATACAGTCTTTATTCCTCCTTTCAGGAGTTTAGTACAGTGTTTTTATTATCATGTGGTATCACATAGAGCTGTCTCCGGGCTAGGTAATCCTGGCGTGCAACGGCAGACACGTGAGTAAACATTGGTGACCTTGATAGAAGGGGCAGATAGTCCTGTATCTTTCTCAATTCCAAACTGTACAGTAATAGCAAAAATAATCACAATGTTTAGTGGCCAAAATAAATAATGCAAAAAAATTCTTTTTAAGCTTATTTCCTTCAAATATTTAACCAAAATTTTTACAGCTCTTCAGAAAAGGGTTGTTTTTTATAGGTCACAATTCCTGGGGTCGAAGTGTCAAGAGTTGACTGTATTAAACATTCAACTACGTTAACACAAGAGTACACAATTTTCTACATATCATAACAACATAAATATAATTTACAATATAATTTTGTATTTCTAACCACTTTAAGTAGAACGATAACATGAAAACCAAGTTACTCAAGCTTTTCAATGTTTGTGAAAGTTTCTATGGAAACTTCCCCATTAATCCAAGTACCTGCGCCATCCTCTTCAATTTAAATGGAGGTTCTCTTCTATGGTTATCTCCTCCTTCACGACAGCCGCAGTACTGGAGCCTGGGTGTCGATGGTCGTCCTTGTACTGAAACATATCACACAGTCACCACACACTGGAGTCCATCCCCTGCATTACAATGCTACTGTTTCTGAAACACAGCCTTCACGGCACATCTGCATTACTTCCCCAGATAAAATATAGCGTCTATGTGTAGTTCTTATCCAATACACAACCTTCACAGCACATCTGTATTGCTTCCCCAGATAACATACAGCAGCTACGTGTAGTTCTTATCCAATACACAACCTTCACAGCACATCTGTATTGCTTCCCCAGATAACATACAGCAGCTACGTGTAGTTATTATCAAATACACAGCCTTCACAGCACATCTGCATTACTTCCCCAGAAAACATACAGCAGCTACGTGTAGTTCTTATC
>NQII01009622.1:25444-64820 GCA_002778355.1 Clitarchus hookeri | reverse complement strand
ATACACACAGTACACTTGTACTTCAGGCAGGCAACAGAATGCACACAGTACAATTGTACTTCAGGCAGGCAACAGCATGCACACAGTACACTTGTACCTAAGGCAGGTAACAGCATTCACACAGTACACTTATACTTCAGGCAGGCAACATAACACACACAGTACACATTGTACTTCAGGCAGGCAACAGCATGCACACAGTACACTTGTACCTAAGGCAGGTAACAGCATTCACACAGTACACTTATACTTCAGGCAGGCAACATAACACACACAGTACACTTTTTACTTCAGGCAGGCAACAGCATGCACACAGTACACTTGTACTTCACAGTTGCCAATCCACTCCGGATTACACGACTGAAGCTGCTCCGTGCAAACTCATCTTCTTCTATTCTTTTCGAACGTCTACCATACTCAGTGTTGTTCTACATTACTTTAGTACTGATCTCAAACTTCCACCCGAATATGATCCCGCGCCCAACTACAACTATGGAAATATTTAAAAAAAACTTATCTTAAAAAGTAATTCTGTTCTCGTCTCGGCTTCGAGGGTGAGTTGAATTGTTTACAGAAAAGTATGATATGCCGAGTTGTCACCAATATAGACACATGAGCGTATGTAGTAATAAATGAATCGTATCAATATATACGATATTCCTTTGGGTTTTATTGTCTCCGCCCCTATATGTTATGTAAAAAAAAAAGCTTATTACTTAATGTACTTCGGTGAACGAATTACGTAAGTATTGTACTACACCAGTCGAGTGTTGTACCTTTTCTTTCATGGATCATACTGTTAAGCCGTATATTTATATCATTTCAAAATCCAATGTTTTCCATCCAAATTAATTTTTGAAGTTTTACCCCTTTTGGCGCGTTGAGGGTAAAAGTTTACTGTGCAACGGAAGTTGCGCGCGCACAGTGTAACGAATTTAGACAATGAACGTGGTAGTGGTAAGACCCAACGCACATGCGCGTATCGTCTAGCTATATACAAACGCAAGGTACACAACATAGCACGTGGTTATATTTAAAACCGACAGAAAACCAGTTCACGTAATAAGCAAATTGAAAAACATTTCATTTATATTTGTAATTGATTGTGAATGTATATATATATATATTATTAATTAATTTTACTTACATTGTGCGGTGAAAAATGCCAGTAACAAACATTGTATAATAACATTTTGAATGTGTTTTCAAGTATTTGAGGTTAATTAAACTAAAATTAACCTCAAATACGCAAGGTACACAGCATAGCACGTGATTATATTTAAAACCGACAGAAAATCAGTTCACGTAATAAGCAAATAGAAAAATATTTAATTTATATGGTTTGAATTCAATTCTGATACGGGACAAGATAAGAATGAATATAAGTATGAAATGGTAACATACGTAATAAAATGTTATTTTAGTCACACCAAAGAAGTATAACTTCTAACGCACGTACATAAGTACACGCAGCCTTTTTTTTTTCTTTCAGATCACAATCGGATGTTGAGACACAGTGTAAAATGCTTCAAGTTTTACCCATTGTGTTGCATATTATTTGTAAGTATCACTTTCTTGAAAGTAAGAAACTTAAAATTCGATTGAAGCACAAAAGTTTTTGTATCATTTTTGAGCAGAATCGGCATTTTTAAAACATGCTTAATAAATTGCATATAATAAATGTTAGTTATAATGAATAGCAGTAGAATACAATATTTGTAGTGCCAACAATCTCAATAGCCACACTTGTATTCCACACTAATACTGCTCAACCATTAGAGCATTTGCTTGCACTGCCCAATTATCTGCATGCATATTGTCTGCCAGCACTCAAGCTATGAAACAGTATGGTAGCCTCCCTAAGTTTTTAACTGAATGCAATGGCATATAACTTGCATACTAAATCTTCCTACAACCATCTTCTACTCTATACTAGTTGGCGCGTCAAAACAATTGTAATTAAAAGAAAAGTAATAATTTTACCGGCATTGTGGAGCATTAAACATTGCGTGGGCTTAAATTTTATAGTTATATTTCAAGTTATTACACTTTTAAAAACCACGATAAAATTAAAGCATATATTTTCATACTTACATGCAAAGTCTATTACTGGCCTACTTAATCGCAGTACATCCTTACTTAACTACAGCAAGCGTAGTGAGGATTGCTGGTTCCGTAGGTAGATGCAGTGAAAAGACAGTGTATTAAAAAAAGATGAACATTAGCTTCTTAGGCGACTGATGCAAAATATGAAGTTATGGGTGAACTTAACACGACGCTGTCTTGATTTCCACTCATTCTTGGGCCTTTTCTTGCACTTTTTTCGAAGGTGTAACATTATCATGCATACCCTTGCCAAATGAGTTCGTGTGGATTAACACAGCAGTTTAGACACGAAAGTACAAAACATACAGCCCACCGAGAACAGTTGACTTCTTAAGAGCACGAACACGACGCACTCGGTGACATAACTGGTGAAATCCATTGCACTGAAGATGTCACATCTTAGTTAAGGGGTGACACAGCTGTGCTGTACTATTACATCCCTTGCATACATACCTCTAGCACTTTGAAAGAGCCACTTCCTTCAAGATGTAGTATGACAACTGTGGCTGAGCATAGCCCAGAGATGAGACATGCTCTTCTCCGACAAGAACCAGATCTCCTACAACGAGGCCTCGTTACTGAGCATTCCACTGGCCTCGAGGTTGTTTGTTGCAGATGCCTTGTTTACCGCTGTTTCCAAGACTAGTTGGTTAGGGCACAAATCACTTTGTATTTCATGGACAAACATCTACAGTCATCATCTTCATGAGGATGAGACAGCTACTAAAAACCTGCAAATAAGAAAATTTTCTTCTGTAAGGTCACAAGGGTATGATGTATAGAACCTTGAATTGAGGACAGTCTCATCTGTACTGTGAAGTGTAATTAGCTCTTCAAGGATCAGATTTGGTCGCTAACTATATGCCTGAAGCGATATTTTACTGGTTTCCCACCATCCTCCTTGATGAGGACTTTCGGGAAGTAGGAAGTGAAATTAGGTTTAGTTAGTCAAGGAGACGCTCTGCACAAGTGGAGAACAAGCAAGTTTAAAGAAATACGGACGAAACCCTTTTGAAACTCCCACAAGTTAGTGCCACAGTCTAAATACAAGTTGGTACACAAACCAATTCTTGAGACAATGTGAAAAAGGGATGAAACTGTCTTCAACTAGGCCACAACTTAAGTATAAATTAAGTAAAAAAAATTCAAATTGCCAGGTATGTCTTTTGGGCTGTACATTGAACCAACTGTTGAGTCACATGGCAAACAGTCCACCATAATCACTATAGTTTGATGAAAATTTGTCAGGAGGTACGACTGGTTCAGCAGCAAACAATTATTACCAGGCATTATCGGCATTTAGACACTGGAAATAGCACTTACTTTGAAACTCTAGATCAAATTAAAGACCGAGCCGATAAAATCCAATACTGGTGGAACAAAAAGAGACTCTACCAGTTGTGCTGCACTTCACATAATTGTCGTCTACTAGGGCTTTGGCAACTGGATGGTGTTTAGGTAGTGAGCTCATTTGAAAACTCAATATTTGCCTTTGGCATGTAACCTTCTGCTATGGGTAAAGCCTGTTGATCCAATAAATGTGCCAATTGTTGATATTGTTGTTGTTTGTATTGAGCAATTTTTGTCTTTATTAAGTCATAATTAGGCAGAAATGTAACAATTTGAAGGTTTTTATTAAGGACATTTTCGTATTCGCCTGCAGCCTTATTTGCAGGAGACACAATATTTTAAGTGGGCCCCGTCGAGGATCACGTCATCAGAGATAATGAGAAAGGAATTCATGGGGAGGTATGCTACTAATAACACAATCAGCAGGATTGTCCTGGAGATGACGGCGTTCGGATTTGGGGGGGGGGGCACATATAATTGAGCAACAATATTTACAACATAGGTCTTCAACAAGTAAAGTTGGATTGCAATCCATGTCCCATGTCAGAGTACCACAATAATAAGATCAGACATCAGTGGTGTTGACATTTAAGAGATGAACTTGAAAGGTATGGTAATTGTGTATCTGTTTTGCCAACAAGTAATCACCACACAGTTCAAAGTCAAGGGAGGGAGACTTTTTTCAGTGAGGTTACTCGTGATTTGGGCAATATCATATAAAATCACCTCTATTATCAGTATTCGACACACACAAAACAACTTCATAGAATATCTCAGAATCATTCAAGAAGCCATATAAATCTACACTGATTAAATTAAACTGTGATAGGATGGAGGTTTATATTACCGCTCTAACATATGTAAACTCGTTCCACTACCTTGGTCGGTGACGACAAAGCTCATCCCAACCTTATTCTTGGGCTCGCAGCCATTGCATCAGGAGTTTTATGTCTACATAATTATAGAGGACGGTAAACACATACGGTCATATAAACGAGTAATATGTGACAAGGTGAAGTGATTAATACACCAGTTATGATAATGAGGAGATATGAAAATATCCCTTTCTGGATTTCACTCAAGACCAGGAATATTCAGAAAATGTCCTCATGAGAAGGCAAGCACCCTGAGGTGCATGTACATCATCAAGAAGCTGAGTCTAGATATTCTAAAATTTCTTAAGCTCAAACACAATTCAATCTAAAATATCAATTGAATTATTTTCCAACAAACATACTCCCTGCATTGATGATGAACTAGCCACAAAAGCGTTTCTGCTAATGGATACTGAAGGCCCTCATCGACAGCCAACTTGTAATGTTAACTAATGTTCTGGAAGGAGTGGAACATTTGACATAATTCAGCTAAATTTGCCAGTGACTCTGACTTATAGGAAATCGATCAGTTCTGAAATCTTAAATATTCTATCAGTATGTTGTGCACACGAAATAATCAAACTTATTGTGTAAACCTGTGTCCGATGTCCCCATCATAACTGCGAGAATNCGTATGTTGTGCACACGAAATAATCAAACTTATTGTGTAAACCTGTGTCCGATGTCCCCATCATAACTGCGAGAATCAGTGAGTTTTTTTAATTCTGTCACATTGTAAGACTGCCAAAGTCTTAGTATTGTAGTTAAAGGTATCGTAAAAGTTCCCGAGAGATTTTGTCTGAGATCTTGGATTTCTATAAGTAGTAGTTAGCTTCTGATTGCAGTGGCAATGAGAGGTAAGAAGTTCCCAGACTCTGGAATAATTTTCAGAAGTAGTAGAGAAATTCTTCACTTGCTGTAAAGCCTATCCCTTAAGAATCCCTATTAGGTATTGCAATATGTCTACATCAGCCAAGGATTGACCATCATAAATCGTAATGCAGTAAAATTTTTGAAACATTGTCCATTCTTTCCATTGTCCGAATAAGAGAACAAAGGCATTTTAGTAAATCTCACGTTCGCACTAGAAACCAAAAAAAGGCGGATTTTGCTAAATACATCTTGTTAGAAATAGAGTTACGTGGCATCTAATATCGGAAAGTAAAATTAAAAGTTTACTATGTGTCGTCGTTAGAATACCTTTGACGATTCCATTAGGAAAAAAATCTGACTGTAAATAATAAGTGNAAGTTTACTATGTGTCGTCGTTAGAATACCTTTGACGATTCCATTAGGAAAAAAATCTGACTGTAAATAATAAGTGCATTTATAACCTCATTGAATATCCTGAACACTCTAGCTTACCAGCGGTTCAGTTCAATAATGCTACAACTCAAAATTGCCATTTTTGAGATAGAATTTTCTATGCTTCCCAACGAAATATTGCTTCAAATGCTTAATTCACAAATGCCAACGTCAAAGGACATAAAGTGTTAATAAAATGAGAAAAACAAGTGTCAGTAAAGCTATAACTCAAGATGATGAAATATTGCACAAACTATGTTACTTTTCCTTGTTAGAGACTATGAGATAATAGTTGCTTTGCCAGGTTCCCCTCCTGCAAAATAACTGCCTAGCAAATAATGTTTACATGAAGTGATCTGTAGCTCCAGATATATGGGAAATGTGTGTTGAGTGAAATAGAAAGCCATTGAAGATGTTTCAAGCTTGTGCAGTTAGCTATTACAGCTTTTAGTTCGTAATAATTAGTGCTGCAGTATTGTATAATTGTTTGATGGTATTAAAATACAATTAAGTTATGTTGAGAGTCAGTACCCTAAATTGAAAGTGCGTGATACATATATGTGTGGTAAATATGTTTATTTTAAATATGTTGCAGAAAATAATTTGTAAGGTTGTGATGAAATATCAGTTGATGACAGAAAATCCTCACATATTTGCAGCAAAAAAATCAACTATGAGGACTCCTCTGCAACTGATCCACAAGAAAATATTGCATGAAATCCATCAGGTGTGATGCACAATGTTGGAGATTATAGTGCGGTAATGTTTGATGACGTATGCAGTGTATGAGTGAGACCAGTGGGTATTTGTGAGCATAATCTAGCAGATTTAGCATCTATGAATTAATTATGGGAGACTTTGAAGAGGAAAGTGATCACAAAGATAAAATACATATTCCTACAGGACACTCGTCCTCTTCAAGTGCCAGTTACACGGACATTTGCAATGTAGACACTACGAATAGGCCAATGCATAAATAAGGATTTGCACATTTGAAACTANCAGTTACACGGACATTTGCAATGTAGACACTACGAATAGGCCAATGCATAAATAAGGATTTGCACATTTGAAACTAATAATAAAATAATAATTCGCAATGAAGAAGAATGGCGATGACATATTACTTGTTTGGGGGAGGGGGGGACAAAGAAACGTAGTGGAATTCTCTTCCCCCATATTACTGTAAAGGGAAAGAAAGTGTCTGCAAAGAGTGTGAAACCCACTTCTGGCGATAGTGTNTTCTCTTCCCCCATATTACTGTAAAGGGAAAGAAAGTGTCTGCAAAGAGTGTGAAACCCACTTCTGGCGATAGTGTACTGTGAAATACTCTGAGTGTAAAACAGCAGAACAAAGGAAAATTATTCATCAAATGTTTTGGGAAATGAGAGATTAAATTAGGTGAAGTGTTTTGTAGCTAATCTTATAATTCCTCTCGTCACTATCTAAACACAGATATCCCTGTGCAGAGACGTTATGTGGCTTATATTATGTCTACTGTTTGGACGTTGGTGATAGAGAGTACGTGCATANCATCCCTGTGCAGAGACGTTATGTGGCTTATATTATGTCTACTGTTTGGACGTTGGTGATAGAGAGTACGTGCATAGTGAAAGAATAGTGTCGAAACCTTGGATATATCAGTAATAAAGTTATTGAAACCACAACTAAAAAGACAACACAAGAAGGCATTGTTCAATAGAGCAGCCAGTGCAAATACGACATCACCAAGAGGTTGACAATCATTTAAATAGGACATGAGAAATCATCTAATAATGACAGAGGAGAAAGTAGGATTTACGGTAGCTTAAATTTAAGTCGGCTGTATAGAAAGACACGTGTATGCAAGAAAGTAAAGTTTTTGCTAAGCGTCACATGTATAACAAAACATTCCAAACATAATTTAATATTTCATTTTTTNGCAAGAAAGTAAAGTTTTTGCTAAGCGTCACATGTATAACAAAACATTCCAAACATAATTTAATATTTCATTTTTTGTATCCGGAAAGGTTTATGTCTCTTGTGTTAATCATGCAAGAATACTGAAATATGTCCAGAAATGACCAGAAAATGGGATGGTAACAATAAGGAGAAATACCGTTATAGTGAAGTAAATACTAGTGACATTGGAATATAAATGCATGTATTATTTAATGACTATAATTATTTTTATTTTCTTTTATCCAAGGTATATTTACTTAGTTTTTTATAGTTGTAAAACTAATGCTTTATCTGATAATCTCGTATTTTATTTCATTAGTAAAAACATTAATGTTTTTAAGATGTAAAATGTTTATCATAACTCTTTCTGTAAATATCAGTTTTACTAATCTCGCATCAAATTTTTGCTGGGTTGGTTTTGGTTTTCAGCTTTTTAGTGAAGCATTTTATTCAAAATTATGAAAAAATTTTACTAATTTGTTAAATTATATATAAATTTTCGTTCATAAATTAAATTTCTATTAGTTTATTGACTGTGGAATTTGGAGATTTGGTGTTTTTAAAATAGCTTTACAATCATATTTACTAATACACAAAGTACTTTTTGAGAATATCATCTTTGTTTTTTTAGAGTACTAAATGTTTTCTATATTTTATTTTATTTTATAATTTTTGATAATAGTTTGTAACATTTTTGAAATTTTCCTTGAGAGTTTCTTATAGGATATTTATTACACCTCTGAAGAAAAAAATTGCACACCACTAAGTACCATCCGACAACCACGAAACGACGTAAATAGCAAGAATACAGGCTGGTATACATAAGATACCACGTTGGTGCGATGTTTCCATTTGACAGCACACCTGGCAGTGGCGCTTCAAGCAACAACCAGTATGTGGACACTGTCGTGTAGTCGAAGCAGCGCTAACTCGAGAAACGCCAGGCGATACCAAGCACGTGTGAAGAGCGAAGAAGAATGCCGGGAAGAAGCCATACATGTAGCTTTACACGACTGATGGACTTCGAGAGGGAACTCATAAGCACGCTGTGTGGTTTTATCGCCATATATCCCATCAAATGGATCGTTCGGACCATACTTTCCCATCTTGTTGGGAGCAGTGAATACGCGAAGGAACCCACACACGGAGGACCAGTAAACTACCAGTCGAGAGGATCGACGGATCACGAGCCAAGCGCAGTGCGATCCCATGATGACCCGGCCCACGTTACTGGTCAGTGTTTCTGCTCCTGCATGTCCATTAATCATTTCCCGATGCGACCCCGGTGCACATAAGTGTGCTGCAATTAACTCTGCAACAGCGGTGGCTCCATTTGCAATAGTGCCAGGCTAAAGCAATGTGTAACACCGCAAACTGGCGATGTGTGATGTTTAGTGATGAGTGCCGCTTCGTTTTGGGGACTGATGATTATCGCACCTGAGTGTGGAGGGCTCCTGGTGAACACCAAAATCCCAACCTCGCTATCGAGCAGCAAACTTCCCTTACAGCAAGCATTATGGTCTGGGGATCCATAGCCTACGATAGGCGATACACTCTCGTGTTACGTGGAATGTTGGCGGCCCAGCGGTATGTGGATGAGATGTTACATCTCCATCTGCTGCAGTTTCTGGCCGGGATTCCAGATACGGTATTCAAGCAGGATAACGCCTAACTGCACACAGCACAGGTGTTACTCAAGGCTGCCTCCATCATGTTGAAGCACTACCACGGCCTGGCCACTTCCCAGCTGACATGTCATTGGTCGAGCATGTGCGGCACCAGTTGCAATGCCAGCTGCCTCCATGCCACAGTATCCAGGATTTGAAACACACTGTCTAACAATTGTGACCTCATCTGCCTCATGACAACATCTGTTATCTGCTGGACTCCATGTCTGACCGTGTTTCAGTGTGTATCGCAGTGCGAGAGTATTAAAGATGACCAGACGGCACGCCACAGATCAATATGTAATTGCCCTGATGCGCTGTTTTGTGATCGCGTGTGTTACTCATCAATATATCTACCTCTATAAAGTTTCAGTAACATCCAATGCGTCCTTCTGTGTGCGCTATTTTGGTCTGACACTGTATTTTTGACATACCTTTCATGTTATTCCGAACATTGTTTAAATCATCCAACATAATTATCTTTTAATCTTTTCTAAAACAAATTTCATATAAATTTCGTTTCTTGCTTTTTAAACATATTTTTGTTTTTTTTGACCGTGCTATTTATTTGAGCAAAAAAACTAATTTAAAATTTTAATTATTTTTAAATTTTAAAGTAAAATATTCCTATTAACAACTAACCTTAAAAAAAATGCATTCATGTCGAAACCTTCCAAATTGGCTTGAATGTAAAATNAATCATCCAACATAATTATCTTTTAATCTTTTCTAAAACAAATTTCATATAAATTTCGTTTCTTGCTTTTTAAACAAATTTTTGTTTTTTTGACCGTGCTATTTATTTGAGCAAAAAAACTAATTTAAAATTTCAATTATTTTTAAATTTTAAAGTAAGATATTCCTATTAACAACTAACCTTAAAAAAAATGCATTCATGTCGAAACCTTCCAAATTGGCTTGAATGTAAAATNGATATTCCTATTAACAACTAACCTTAAAAAAAATGCATTCATGTCGAAACCTTCCAAATTGGCTTGAATGTAAAATGTTTTCATCCAATCAAGGTTCTTTTTTGGTTCGTAAATTATATCCTCCAAAAGAATTGACATCATAAATGTCTGTCCAATCTACAAAATCTTTGTATTCACGAACAAAATAGTTAAAAGTATTGGTGGAAAAAAAANATCATAAATGTCTGTCCAATCTACAAAATCTTTGTATTCACGAACAAAATAGTTAAAAGTATTGGTGGAAAAAAAATACAATATTTTTTAAAGAAATTTTTAGCATAAACAAGTGTAAAAAGCATTGAAACTGAAGCCTTTGTAAAAAATACTTATTATTTCAACTGCAAGTCTCTCTCTCTCTCTCTCTCTCTCTGAGAGAGAGAGAGAGACGTGTTCGTCGTCATCCCTCGACCTATGCAGAGTGATGTCTGTCCAACATAACACGACCATACGAGACCTCTTTCATTGATCATATTTGCCCGACTGCTACTGTGGTCATCATTTCTTGCTTGAGTGTGTTGGTGGAAAACATATATAGTGATGATGCGACTTTGCTCACTCGTGGCATCTTGTATAATGCCGGTATATAAGGCGGCCGGTGTCACCTAGTGTCGTAGTTCTTAATCTGACGCGAGACGTGAAGGATTGCTTTCGCTTCCCCGCCTCCTCGGCATTCAGCCCGGTGAGTTTATTTATGTCGCATTGCTCGTTTACTATTGACAGTTGGTCTCATGATGTATCGGGCTCAGCACTTATACAAGGTGGGCAGTGTCGCATATCGTCTCATTAATACTGGCAAACCCGAGAAATGGGCGCCATTGTGGCGTCCGGTCTCGCCATCTCTGTATAATGGTATCGTCTCACCTCTTTGTCTGATGCGACAGGTGACAGATGGTTTCCTCTCTCCTGAAATTCTTAGCTATCAGTATGGTAAGTTTTATTCTATTCCTCTCTTACATCACAGTTCGCTGTGTTTTGTGATGTATGATCGTAATTATACATATATTTTCTACCAAAGTAAAGAAAATCTGCTTTGATTTCTAGCTCGCACCAGCGAACCATTACTATATATATTCGGTGATAGGAGACATGGAACATTCACAGTTTTAAATAAAACTAACTGCATCATATTATTTAAATTTTTGAATTGATTTATTACGCCAACCACACACCTATTAGTACAGTATTTTTTGATTGGCCTCGCAGATATCGAGATGAAGTGTACGTTTAATGGTGCACCAGTAACCAGCACTCCCGACTTCGTCTTTGGTGGTACCATCGCTGACTCCAGCTGGGCTGCCTATGTTGTCGATGCCATTCGCTCCACCATCGACTGGATCTGCAAAGGCGATACTTCAACACCAGTGTCGCTGCTGCGGTTCGTCGTTTCATTTCAGTCAGTGTGCTCGAAAACATGAAATGAACAGCTGCACGTTAAATACAGAAAGGATAATTAATGCTTGAGTGCAATCTTTGTTATTCATCATTGGCTGTAAACAATCTACAGACACACATTATTAATATATGTATGGGGCTGCGGGGAAAACGTATTTTAAATGCAAGCTGTGTGGCTGTGGTTGAGAGCCACCTGCTGAAGATCGAATAGGACGAGATCGGCAGTCTTCGGCTCGACTCGGTATTGTCGAANCTGTGGTTGAGAGCCACCTGCTGAAGATCGAATAGGACGAGATCGGCAGTCTTCGGCTCGACTCGGTATTGTCGAAAAAACCTGAAACTGCTCAGCAGTTACGCCAACTATCCCTTCAAGAATATGGTTTTTTTTCTGGTAGCCATATTGGTTTTATAAGGCGTAGAATATTTCAAATCGAAAACCTATATTTATTTTCCGGTTTTAAATATTCTTAATTTATTTTAATTCAGACCGAAATTATACATAGAGTATTGCGGAACTATGCAAAAGTCTCTCAGCCTCATTTCCGGTCTCCTCTCTTGAAGATTAATTACAGCATTATGTAAGAATCTGCAAATTTCACTGCCTCGACAGTTTTTTAGCCACAAGTATACTACTCAGATTTTTTAAATGTATGTACGTATGACTAAACCAAGCCCGTCGTACCAATAGTGACCGCTTGGACGAGAATGTTATAAACATGGTATGGATCAGCATCTACGTAATAGATGGTCATAATTTAAAATATCAATAGTACTAGGCCCTTGAGACTAAGAATATACGAGAGCAGCTAGCATGATAATCTTATCTTCCGTGCTCTTCTTGACCATCAATCAGTCAATCGTACAACCATTCCATCCAATATTTAGATGGACCCATTAAACTTCTAATCTGTCAATCAATTGTCCAATATTTACACCAATCTGTTTCAATTTTCCATCAATCTTTCGCAATCTTTCTATCAATCTTCCAAACTTTCCGTCAATATTTTGCAATGTTTCGCAATCAATCCATCAGTATTTCACAATCTTTTCATCAATCTTCGTCAATCCTCACCAATACTCATCAATCCTCAGCAATATTTCCATCAATATTTTGCAATCTTTCCATAAAAATTCCAATATTTCTATCAATATTTTGAAAACTATCGCAATCTGTCCATCAATAGTTCACAATTTTTCCATCAATATTTTATAACTTTCCATCAATCTTCACCAATCGTCACCAATTTTTCCATCAATATTTCACAATATTTCCATCAATCTTCGCCAATCCTCACCAATCCTCAACTCCAATCTTTCCAGTGATCTTTCAATATTTCGCAATATTTCCATCAATATTCCAATCTTTCCATCAATCTTCCAATCTTTTAATAAAACTTTGGCAATATTTCGCAATATTTTCATCAATCTTCAAATATTTCAATCAGTTATTCGCAATCTTTCCAATAAATCTTTAGCAATCTTTCCAATGAAACTTTCACCATTTTCCCATCAATATTTCGCAATATTTCCATCAATCTTCTGATCTTTCCATCAATATTTCGCAATCTGTCGAAATCTTTCCATTATATTTCGAAATATTTCCATTCAATCTTTCATAATCATTTCATCAAACTTTGGAAAGCTTTCCATTAATTTTCCAATCTTTCCAACAATCTTTCGCAATATTTCGCAATCACTTCATCAATCTTTCCCAACATTTCCATCAATCTTTCACAATATTTCCATCAATATCACATTTTTTTCTTTTAATCCTCCAATCTTTCGATAATTTCCAATTCATTCCTCGATCGATCATTCGATCAACCCATATGTGTGTCCCCACCCATATGTATAGAAATTACATTCGTTCACCCTTTGTCTCCAAATTTGTATATGTCGACAGACTTAATGTTTTGTATGCAGTCAACTATAAATGCCTTTTTTTTACTTAAAGACTTCATTAATATTCTGTAAGAGGATCTTTACCTTAAAAGTTGAGTGCTCATAGCACCACTTGAAAGTTGTGAGGGAAAAAAGGATTCGAGATACAAAAATAATATAAACAATTGTAATTTTTATTATTTTGTAATTATAATTTCAGAAAAAAGCAGTTCATCACATGATGTGATATAACCCCTCTCCTTCAGTTCTCAAATGATTAAAGGTTTGTTGTTAATATGCGAGAAATCTCCACTTTGCTGTAAAGTGATCCAGAGTCTAAGTCTATAAATAAGTCCATTCGGGTTTTCGGAAAATAGGTAATCAGTATTCTCAGCAACTTCTGCCTTTTACCGTCTCTTATTGCAGCAAATGTGGTAGACGTGCGTGAGCGCATAGNGTCAGTATTCTCAGCAACTTCTGCCTTTTACCGTCTCTTATTGCAGCAAATGTGGTAGACGTGCGTGAGCGCATAGAGAATATCGCCAACGTCCTAAGCACCACAACTGTATTCATGTTGATTTTCATCAGTCCTGTCATAATGGTCTTCTTCACCCTCTGTTTCGCCCCCAGTATCAAGTGCAATTGCCTTTGTAGAAGGAGTTGTATGCTCATCANATGGTCTTCTTCACCCTCTGTTTCGCCCCCAGTATCAAGTGCAATTGCCTTTGTAGAAGGAGTTGTATGCTCATCAGTGTTAAGAGCTGATGGCCGTTTACATCGAAGTTCATCGATTTCACGCGAAAGTCTCGCAAGTGTACATTCTGCACGAACCGACTCTACTGCACGACGCAGGTAACTCATTCCGTCTTTAGCATCAACTGCCTCATCATAATCGCCTGTGGAATAAGTACCCTTCGATGCAGCATGGGGTGTGAGGCAACACTTGCTGGCTCCCAGTAGACGAAAACTTGCAGTTCTTGACATGGTTCTTCAATGTATCGCCTTGCATAAACTGCACGGGACCAATATCGTAATTCCTCCTCATGCGAAAAGGACTCTTCGTACACGTCATTCTTTCATGTCCTCGAGTATATTTTGACCGAAGGTAAAAACTTGATCGCACAATTGACGCAGTCGGCAATCAAGCAGCGACGATGAAGGTCGCGGCTTCGTGTTCGGTCAGGTCAAAGGCAGGCCTTCCTATCTGCAATTCATCTTCGCAGTGTAGCGAGAGAATGCTTCCAAATCGATGTTAACTTCTCGATGTCTGAGCATCGACTAAGGCATCAGCATGCATCATCGCTTTACATGTAAAATTCTTTCTTCACTCGCAAAAACCGTCAGAGTGTTACTAAGAGCACGAGAAATGAATACTTCTTACTAATCCAGGCTTTGAACTCAGGTCCCATGCCTTGCCAAACAGTTACACATTGCTAAAAACTTTGTATCCCTTGCGCTTGAATACTAGAGTGAGAAATTAATGTACGAAATTCGTTAATACTCTTCCTAAATTCGGGTCATTAATTGAATTGCGAACATATTATCTTCACTCTGATTCCTACTTCCGATGACTAAAACTAACATTTCCCCTATATTCTTAATTCCTAAAACAGTTTCCGATTGATTGGAGTGATTGGTTGGAAAGGGTTTACTAACATACCCCGGTGTTATGCCTGAAGGCTTATCAGGCGATGGCTTACAAACAAGGAAACTGCAATTTAGGCATCCGTCCAAAACCAGCATTTAGAAAAAATCTAACTCACTGCAAAGCCCAAGACGAACACAATACTATGCGATGCAANCGTCCAAAACCAGCATTTAGAAAAAATCTAACTCACTGCAAAGCCCAAGACGAACACAATACTATGCGATGCAATTATTTAAAAAAACTAAACTGACTCACAAATGAAAAGCTGCAACCACTAATCACCGTCATACAAGCTCCGGCATAATCAGCCGCTTACGCAACCACATTATTTAAACGGCGTCTCATAGCACCCTCGTCCTAGGACGGGTAAACTGACAATTTTAGCTCATATTACAATTTAAATTAGCTCTAGCAGGCTCCAATCTGATGATCTTCTTCACAGGCGTAGAAATATCGCGGCACAAGGCCTGTGACAACTTATATAAACTAGCCCCTGAATTAAAAAATGCTGACATACAAGGAGTTGTAATCAAGGGAGGGAAANTGTCTGAGCATCGACTAAGGCATCAGCATGCATCATCGCTTTACATGTAAAATTCTTTCTTCACTCGCAAAAACCGCCAGAGTGTTACTAAGAGCACGAGAAATGAATACTTCTTACTAATCCAGGCTTTGAACTCAGGTCCCATGCCTTGCCAAACAGTTACACATTGCTAAAAAACTTTGTATCACTTGCGCTTGAATACTAGAGTGAGAAATTAATGTACGAAATTCGTTAATACTCTTCCTAAATTCGGGTCATTAATTGAATTGCGAACATATTATCTTCACTCTGATTCCTGCTTCCGATGACTAAAACTAACATTTCCCCTATATTCTTAATTCCTAAAACAGTTTCCGATTGATTGGAGTGATTGGTTGGAAAGGGTTTACGAACATACCCCGGTGTTATGCCTGAAGGCTTATCAGGCGATGGCTTACAAACAAGGAAACTGCAATTTAGGCATCCATCCAGAACCAGCATTTAGAAAAAATCTAAGTCACTGCAAAGCCCAAGACAAACACAATACTATGCGATGCAATTATTTAAAAAAACTAAACAGACTCACAAATGAATAGCTGCAACCACTAATCACCGTCATACAAGCTCCGGCATAATCAGCCGCTTACGCAACCACATTATGTAAACGGCGTCTCATAGCGCCCTCATCCAAGAACGGGTAAACTGACAATTTTAGCTCATATTACAATTTAAATTAGCTCTAGCAGGCTCCAACCTGATGATCTTCTTCACAGGCGTAGAAATATCGCGGCACAAGGCGTGTGACAACTTATATAAACTAGCCCCTGAATTAAAAAATGCTGACATACAAGGAGTTGTAATCAAGGGAGGGAAANGTGTGACAACTTATATAAACTAGCCCCTGAATTAAAAAATGCTGACATACAAGGAGTTGTAATCAAGGGAGGGAAATGAGGGGAGGAAACAGGAGGGGAGCCGAGTCGGCCAAGGAGGAGGCCACATTACAGAGGAGCGAATCCAAAAACGATGCGCGCGGTGGCGCCACCGTCGCACGCATAAAGCCGTTTTAGCTTCGCATACATTGTCGAAGCCACGTAATCAATTCCAACTTAACTTTGTATGCTGGCAATGTAAATTACAACTATCAAATTTGCCTAAACAAAATATTTTTGGTCTGGCATTTTGTATGATTGCATTACACAAAATAATATAGTTTTTATGTTATACAGCTGTAAATACTCGCAGATTCCCACAAAATATCAGAAACAATATTGGAAAGTGTACTTCGCACAGTTGTGATGAGTTTGTGTAGAGAGCTGCGTTGGCATGAAGGCGTGTGCTGTAGCCGCGAGGGACCGTGGCCTTGACCACAAGGACTGCGCTGCCATCAGGAAGGCAATTACACGGCGCGCAGTCAGCCAGTGTCTGTCTTCACATCCGCGAGGAAGTACGAGGTCCGCGCCATCTTGCACGACCTGCCACCCTCCCTCCCCGGCACAGTCCCTCTAACTACTGCGCAAACACTCTGCTTATCTACACGCTCATTATTACTTTCCAATTTCAACTTTTATAATTTCAAATGAAGACAACAAAGCATTTGGTTTATTCGTTTTCGCGCCAACCGTGAAGTGTGATCAGATAGGTGTTTTTAGATTAATACTGCGTCTCATTGGCCAGTAAAATACTTCNTCGCGCCAACCGTGAAGTGTGATCAGATAGGTGTTTTTAGATTAATACTGCGTCTCATTGGCCAGTAAAATACTTCCAGTAATAAAAATATACATTTATATATGCTCCTGCATTTATGTGTAAATATATACACACATATGTATATACACATATATAGCTATGCATAAAAATGAAATATATATTCACATACTTTGAGAGGTAGGTTTATGACATTTCAGAGTTAGTTTACAATTTTTCATGGAAACGGTGTCTTTCTTTTTAATAATATTTTTTTTTGCGTAAGGCGAAAGGGGCAATGATGATGTTACCAAAACGTTTTCAAGCACTTCGCAGATAACCAGTAGAACTACGTAAATATCTTCAGTTTCTAAATGCAACGCTGTGCCGGAAACATTCAGACACATGTGACAGACAATCAGTCTCTCCTTCCTTCACTGTAAATTATTCTGAACTTTACCAAACATTCGCAGCAGAGTCTAACGCAAAACCCGTCATGAGGCACAATGTGATAATGTTTTCCGAGGTTTGTGAAAATTGGAATACACAGATTTTCTTTTCACTTATTTGTTTGTTTGGAAAAAAGGGGGGTTGGGGGGGACGAAATAGTTTCTGTTTATAAAAATGCCCCATAAAACTCCAGTACATGAATTTATATAGAAAAATGTATCACAACGTTCGTTAAAAAATGTGTCCGTGATGGTCATTAATAGTTTGAGTATAATAAAGATTGAATGTATTATAACCTTTAAAACTTTGCAAAATACAATATTTCTGAAACCTCTTTAAAAGAATATAAAGTTTATAAATAGTCTAGCCAATTATGTATGTATATTGAATAAGTACCCCCCTCCCCGGTCGGTACATAAGTTCCGGTAAAACCTGCCTATAAGAGCCTCTCTGGCGTCTCTGCTCGAGAGCAGAATGGCTCCGCAGTTTATTCCAATCGCCGTCCACAAAATATTATATAGAATATCTTGAAATATTATTGGACGCCACTAGTGGTTCTCCATGACGTCACAGGCAGCGCGCATGCCCTAAAGAAGTCTTCAGGAGGGGGCCACTGTGGTTTAGCCGTTAGACTTCTCGCCTCTCACCAATCCCCGGCCGGGTCTTCGCAAGTGGGAACCGTGCCGGACGATGCCGCTGCTCGGCGTGTTTGCTCGGGGATCTCTCGTTTCCCCCACCCTTGCATTCCGGGGCCACTCAGTAAAATGATTATGGGGACTTGGCGCAAGGGGCAGGGGTCTCGGAGTGTCGGAACTATTCATGCTCTGTCATTCCAGTCCATTGGCAGCCATATTATAACCATGTGACCTTGACCTTTAACCCCAAAATCCAAAAAATTCAAATAATAAAAAAAAATACAAAAATGTATAAAAATGGAATTACATTTTTTTAACGTTATTTAAAAATTATTTTTAAATTATTAAAAAATTAAGAAACAACTTTAATTTTCGGAGGTCCCCCACACCTCTCCAACCACACTCATTCCACCATCTTGGTAGGTGCAGTTCACCATCTTGGTAGGCATCACAACCATCGTCTGCCATCGTGGTAGGTGCAGCCATCCGCCATTTTGGTCGGTGCAGTCCGCCATTTTGGTATGTGCAGCCGTCCGCCATCTTGTTAGGTGCAGTCCGCAATCTTGGTAGGCACTACAGCCACCGTCCACCATCTTAATTTTTTTTCGTTTATCATTTGTTTATACATTCCTGGAGTTTGTCTGTCACTTTCGGTCGACCACCATCTTGGTTTTTTTTCGTTTGTCATTTGTTTTTCATTGCTGGTGCTGTCCCCAGCACCGCACCCAGCAGACGACTGACCCCCTTCACTCCCTCTTCCAATATAATAAATTGTCCAATTGCCCCACCACTGATTCTCATTGGCTGATTGCCCACCCCTTTTCAATATATTTTATATATCTGCCTCTGTTTCTCATTGGCTAATTACTCGAAGTTTTCGGAAACCTTCATTCGACCAATTAGTCGGTTCTCCTCCACCACCTTCCAATATATTTATTTTATCCGCCAATGTTTATCATTGGCTAATTATTCGGGTGTTTTCAGAAACCTTCGTTCCAACCAATAGGCAGCCTACTTAATTGCGAGGACGGACTATTTTTTCCCCTGAAAACCTCTTTATAAGACGCATCCCGAGCCCCCTCGGGAAAACAGTAATTTTCTCGCTCTTAGAAATGTGCGCGTGTTGTCCGAGTGGCCATCAAATCCTTTCGGCCATTTTGGCATTTGCAAAGGTACGCTCGCTTAGTGTCTTGGACAAACGGGACGAGTTACCGTACCTGCCGAAAGAATTTCTCCTGGTCTACGCACCTTACGAAATTTTGACCGTATTCAAGTATTTGCCGGCTACCTGCAGCAGGACGAAGACATACGGGACTACCTCCCGTGCAAGGAGTGTTTCGAGGGCTGCACCACCTCGGTTCCCGACACGCCGCATAGCAGGGGTTGGTGCAAGGCCCGCCGAGCAGCCCTTGCGACGTCTGCACCCGTAGAAGACACCCTCCCCATAGAAGACGATGTCCCCGTGCAAGATATTTACTCGCAAGATGTACCCGTGGAAGATGCTCCCCTTCAAGAAATTTACTGACAAGCAATACCCGGCGAGGAATCCAACCCAGAACACAGGTGCTTGATGTGTATGGACCTCTATGAAGTTTTTAATGTCTTTGTAAAAAATTTGTGAAATTCGGTGTGCGCATGGGAACTTAAATTTTTTTAATATAAAGAAAATTGTATGAAATGTTCTGCAACATCCAAGGTTTTCGCTCGTTGGGCGATGAAGACAAGAAAACCAAAGTTTCCACTTTTTTACCACCGTGTCCATGGAAGCACCTCAATCGCACCACACAGTATGAGTATTGCGTACAGACATACGAAATGTATGGACTAAGGTGGGACGAGGGAAATATTCCATACGAGGAAATTCCGAATAAATGCTGGACTCTGCCATAATTCCCTATTACGCTGTGTCTGTGTTTGGAAGATGCCAAGAGTCGGCGATACACAATGTGTGCCCCATCGGAACGAACTTTGTAGACCTTCACCAGCATTGCCGCTGCCTATCGTGTCAAGAGTTCACAAGTGCAATAATCAAAGATATTCCTGTGCTCCGTGTAACTCCGAAACCCTAAGATTGCATAAATATGATAACCCGTGGTAAATAAAAAAAAAACTATGAGGAACCTATGGTGCATTAAAAATAATATTATATGTGTAATGCCCTCCAAGACTCAGAGAAGAAACATGTGTTAAAAAAGTTTTCCTTGTGTTATGCAGAAGAAGAATAATATTGTGATATGTGATCATAAATAAATGTGTTAAAAAATATATGTAAAATTTTATCTTGAGTTATATCCTGCCCACATAAGTTAAAAAAACATTGATGGTTAAGAAAAACAAATATTTAGAACATATCAGTTATGTTATAACTTTAAGAAAATAAAATTAAAATATTCATCGAGACTGTAGTCGTTAATTAAACAATGTATGATATATTTTACGTGTAAGAACGGAATTATTTAAAAAAATTAATTAAGGATAAGGGGTGAAACACTTTGCAAATGAAGGCAGCCTCGAAAATTATCTTCATACATGCCATGTAGCAGCGGCAGAGACGACCGGAATGAAGGTTGGCACCTCGTGCCGTATTCACCACGGCAGCCATGCATGCGACGTACTTCTTCCTGCTGAATACGCAGCGGGCCGTCTGCGCGTTTNCCAGGGAGTCGTATTGGCCGTCTGCGCGTTGCATGTGATTGGTAGAATTAACAGTAGAATTGAAGTCGCGAAAACGTTTTGGGAGTATATCCAACCACTTGTAATTACCGTTTGTCGTGAAATGTCTCCACAGTTTAGCTTTGAGCGTCCTATGAAAACGCTCAAAGAAGCTGGCCCTGAGCCCAGAGTATGCAGAATAATGATTTATGGTAAACTTTTTCATCAGTGCACAAAAGGATGCATTCAAATATTCTTTACCAACTTCGGTGTGGAGATTTTTTCAGTTAGCGTCCTTCGCGCAACACATCCGCCACGGCTTTCGTGACATCACGCGCATTCTTCCACTTGAGTGGCATAGCCCAAGCATACTTGCAAAAAGTATGTATTACGGTTAAAATGTAGCGGTGACCTTTATTCACACGAGCAAAGTTTTGCATTTCGATCAGGTCAGACTCGAAAGTATCGTCCAGCCCTTTCATGGCGTATTTTCTTCATAGGTAATTTATCCTAGCGTATTTGTGCAGCTCGTCAGCAACTGCATACTTGCTCATTTCGAAATGTATTCCACCTCCACAAGTTCTTCGATAGNATCACGCGCATTCTTCCACTTGAGTGGCATAGCCCAAGCATACTTGCAAAAAGTATGTATTACGGTTAAAATGTAGTGGTGACCTTTATTCACACGAGCAAAGTTTTGCATTTCGATCAGGTCAGACTCGAAAGTATCGTCCAGCCCTTTCATGGCGTATTTTCTTCATAGGTAATTTATCCTAGCATATTTGTGCAGCTCGTCAGCAACTGCATACTTGCTCATTTCGAAATGTATTCCACCTCCACAAGTTCTTCGATAGNATATTTGTGCAGCTCGTCAGCAACTGCATACTTGCTCATTTCGAAATGTATTCCACCTCCACAAGTTCTTCGATAGTGGAAATTATTTCGTTCGTGTGCGAGCGGTTTCCTGCTGCCTGCCAAGCAATCAGAAGTCTCAGCAAATCTACTAACTCATTAGGATCATCCCAATACTGATAGTTTATTTTTCTCCGCTCTCCAATTTCTGAGTCAAACCCGAACCACCAATTTCACACACCCTAGGAAACAGTGCGGCTATAGTGGGGAATTGTTCGTGCGCCATGCCTTTATGTCGATGTGATGCAGGTCACCGATCTGCATTACATCCATGGGAAAAAATAAAACTTGCTTATTTCCAAGGTACCATTTTCCACCACTTTTCTACAAACCATNTGCATTACATCCATGGGAAAAAATAAAACTTGCTTATTTCCAAGGTACTATTTTCCACCACTTTTCTACAAACCATCAGTCTTGTCGGCAGTACGGTCAGAGTAGGAAGCGATGCAATGTGAGAGAAGAGTGCCCGCATCTAGTCCGTGCTCNCAGTCTTGTCGGCAGTACGGTCAGAGTAGGAAGCGATGCAATGTGAGAGAAGAGTGCCCGCATCTAGTCCGTGCTCTCGTGTTCCTTTCCGTTCTCGCGCTCGCAGTAAGTCGATCAGGGGAAAATCGTCTTCGTCGCTAGTGATACCGCCTTCTGATTCAGGCAATTCTGGACTTCTTTTCAGTTTACGCATCGGGGTCGGTTCTTTCACTTTGACTTCACGTTTGATTTCAACGCGGGCATCGTCCCCATCACTCGGTTTTTTTTTCTTCTAATTTCGTCTAGCTATCTTCCTCCCTTCGATTCTCGACGGCCATTCTGTTATTTTTCGCGAGCAACTATTTGGTCCGTACCGCCTCGATCACTCGCTCAAGCTCACTCACCCATTCGGTTCGGTTATCCATCGCTCACTGAGTGGAAAAAGCGTTTCGCACATGCATATAAATATGACCTCGCCCTTTGTAGGAAATCATTCACGATTTTCTGAAATTGCTTTTTCTATATTTTCGAGCTGTCCGACACACATATCCAATATCTTCTTGCTGCCTCGCAACATCAGTTTTTGCAGCCAGTTTGGACATAAAAAAATTTTGCAGGTCCTTCAATTCTTCTCGTCTCTGTGCGTTCGATACATTCACGATGTCGATTATTAGCGCTTCCACAGTCGTTATGCATTTATCGACCTCCATCTATTCTTCAACAACTTCATTTTTCACACTTTCCAATTTTCGACTTATAAGGGACAAGTCTTCTCTGCATACTGTGGTGAAGCGATTTTGCCCACCTTCAAGGTCATCGTGACGATCGATGCTGCCCAATTTGGAAATGCTTCCGTGACTCTTGGTTGCGTACATAGGATAATCTGATCGAACCCGCGGACATACAAGCCTTCAGGTAGCTCACTTTACGATTGCCAATATACCGAACTTGTCTTTCCCGCACGAAGAACACATATCTTTGAATTCTGCGAATGTGATGTCTGTATTGACATGATCGTCGTAAAGTGGCGTAAATAGTGTCGTCCATGCGGAACAAAACGAGGTAACTCGCATTGTCGCGAAGCAGTTGTTTGTGGTCACTGGAATATGTTTGACTTAAGTACACGCAGTCCATGTTCGCGTGCCATACCATGCTTAAGTATTCTTGAACATAAGTTTGTTTTTCGCAGGAAATGTCATCGATAACAAATATCGATTTTGGAAGAGTTTCTTTCGGAGACACAACCTTCACGTTTTCACTGCAGGGGGATTAACCCATGCCATCCACGGCCTGCATTACTCGTGCCATCCACGGCCTGCAGTACTCGTGCCATCCACGGCCTGCAGTACTCGTGCCATCCACGGCCTGCAGNTGCCATACCATGCTTAAGTATTCTTGAACATAAGTTTGTTTTTCGCAGGAAATGTCATCGATAACAAATATCGATTGAGAGTCAATGAGAGTCAAGGTTTAACCAGGCATGGGTCTATGTGCAAGCAGAAGGCAATTGCAGCGTCCTCGAAGGACCAAGAGGATAAGGAAGGTCAAGGTAGGAGGGTTCCTGCCCGCACTGATATCTGCAATCTGTGCTCTGGCCGGTATCGCCGGGGCAGTCTCGAATATTGTGAGCGCCATGAAGTGGGCTTCGAACGATCGAAGACAGGTAGAGGAAACCCACCGCCATAACAGGAAATTTGAAGCTATCGCCATGAGAAAAAAAAAACGGCCAAGGGCTCTACATTCGCCACCCGTATCGGCGAAGAGGAGTATCAATTGCAGCGGGGAAAAAAAGAAAAAAATCGAAAAAGGAAATCAAAGTGAATATGCCTAGACGCCCACAGACTAACGTGGATTTGGAACTGTCTGTGCGCAAATTGAAAATACCTAATTTTCTGTAGCTGCAATAAATAACAGTACAGGGATTAGAGGGCGCACCCTAGCAGGACGACGAGAGCACCACAGCATGTGGAACAAAAGCGACAGATGCAAAGGTGAGTAATTGGGTAACATGTTTTTGGGCGAAAACAAAATGGTGACCCCAAAACAAAATAGCGCCCGAAAACAAGATGGCAGCCGGAAACAATATGTCTTATGGAAACCAGATGGCCAACAAAGGTCAAGGCCAAGAACACAAGAACATACATCTATGGTTGTATTGTGGCATGACATTATGGAAATATTTGGTACAGTAAGCATGCGCCTACAGAAGCCTGGTCGCGATGCGGCAACTGGTCTTCAGTCGATGAACTCCTTGAAAGTATTTTTTCTTATTTCCGAAGTAACTTTGATGAAATAGAACTTAAAGAAAAACAATCAAGCAAAATCATTTGTTAGCGCAGATGGTAAAGTAATGGATTAACAACGAGGTTGGCAGGAGAGTGTGCGGCCAGCACCGTAAGTTGTTTTTTAATTAAGTTCAATTACGCAATATAAATACTAAACTCTGGTAAAAATGTTTATTTCTCGCAAAATTCAACAAAAAAAATATTTAATTCGTTACGGCTGTTGGCCGTCACTTTTTACACCAGTGACACTGTTTCACGTCGCTAATTCAATCAGTAAAATATTTCACTGAAAAAAATCGGTGATTATAAGTGAAGCCATTTTCGCTGATTCGAGTAGTGTACTTTCACTGCGAGTCAGTGGTATTACACTGATTCGAATTTAGAGTGTACATCTTCCATTGTGTAGTTTTACAATGACCGTGCGTGTGTAAACTTGCATTACATTCAGGAGTATTTGTAAGCTTATATTTTCACACAAATTTGAGGTAATTTTACATTTTTATGTGTAATTTGGTAAAACGTGTACAGTATTTGTAATTTTACACTAATGTTCAAAGAGAATTCAAAGATAACTAAACTAAATGTATTTGTTTAATACATGCGATCTAACAGGAAGTAGAACTACTTCGAAATCCATTTGTGTGTTCAGAAGTAAAACTTAAATCTCACTGAATCGATCGGTAGCTTTTGCATATAACCACATATTATTTATTTGAAGTGAATTGTTACCCATATTTTGAAGTGAATATGCATATTTTATAACTCTGCTAAACCACCAGGTTACAAAACGAAATACAATAACGTAAAAATAGTAAAACTACACATACATAATATGTTAATTAACATGCAGTTGTAAAAGAACATATACTGATGATAAAATTGCTTAGTAAAACAGGGAAATATGTACAGAAATCGTTTATTTACAATTGCAGTGAATCTGTGTTTTAATATTTTGTAAGCTTTAAAAGACTTACACTGAGGTGATATTACAATTTCACAAAGTCTGTGTAAATTTACTTGCCGTAGAAAAAAAAAATACACGAATGTAACAGTTTATTTTCTTANATTGCTTAGTAAAACAGGGAAATATGTACAGAAATCGTTTATTTACAATTGCAGTGAATCTGTGTTTTAATATTTTGCAAGCTTTAAAAGACTTACACTGAGGTGATATTACAATTTCACAAAGTCTGTGTAAATTTACTTGCCGTAGAAAAAAAAAAACACGAATGTAACAGTTTATTTTCTTATTCATAGTAATTGCAATTCTACACCACAAAATGTAAAATTAGTTGTACAATGTACATGTTTTCCAATTTGTGGGATAAATTTACTTGGACGTAAAGAAAAACAACATTTACATATGTAGGTGCTAAATTACACTGACTTCAGTGGAAACACTGCTTCCACATACATGATATGTAAAATTACACAATATTTTACAGTATGTATGGATCTGGAGAAGAGGGCTGCTTCCAACAAAGAAATTTCCACCACATTTAGGTTTCTTTGTAAGTTAACTACAGCAAGACATGAAGAACTCAAATCCAGTGTTGTCGAGTTGGTCAGAAAATACAGCAAGGATCTGCAGTTAATTTTTAAAAATGAAGTATTTATTACACCTTTCATCTTTTCTCAGAGAACATCGGGTTTACTATTGTGTTATAAGAGGTTTTGAAGCACTTATATAACAGTGAGGAAATTGATGTCTTCCCTAATGCAACGATAGCACTGCGCTTGTATTTGACATTACCAATTTCTAATAGTGAAAGTGAAAGGTCATTTTCAAAACTGTCGGTTTTAAAGAATCAATTTCGAACTACCATGCCACAAGAGAGATAGAAATCGTTAGCAGTGATTTCTTCAGAACAAGATCTTGTGAACAGCATTTCATTTGATGGACTTATTAATATGTTTTCTGCCAAAAAGGTAAAAAAGAAGTTTATTTCAAATTGAGTTGATGTGTAATTTTTTTGTGTGTGTGTGCAGTTCAAAAAATTTTGTGTTTGTTGAAAATGACTTCGGACTTTGGTAACTGAAGCAGGAAATACAGTCCGTGTTGACTGTATAACATTGCTCCATTTAATTCAGAAAATTTTCATTACATTATTTTGCTTTGCTCGCATATATTCCTAATATTTTTGTCGTTTTTATGTTAGCTACTATATTAATATTTTATTTGAAAATGTCTAAATTAAATTGTTAACCTAAAGTAAAGATAATTACATATAAACATGTCATGGTTTGAATCTATCATTTCTAAACTGCAGCTGTAAAGAGTGCCTCAGATTTATGTGACATCGGGTCTCACATTCTTATAAAACGTCCCCAATAACATGCAACTAACTGTATTAAGGAGGTAAATTAAGGAGCATTAATTTCGTTTGTAATCAGTCTAATGTTCTGGTAGAAAGGGTTTACTAGCCTGTGATATTTACAGAGCCGTCAATTTCCAAACAGGTGTGTGAGTCACTTAAATCATGTAAGTTCCCGTGGCACAGTTGCTCTACTTGTGAGCAAACATTCGCTGGGAATTAGTTGACTGGTTCTCGAAATAGTGCACAAATGTTTTGTTTTTCGCCCGGCACTGTAACAAAAGGCGGGAAAAGTGAGCTCTTAAATGTATATTTGATGCTTTCAATGGATACTATCAACATAAAATATTGGTTGATTTTTTAATTTTTAATAGATATAACATAATAACCTAAATTTTTTATATTGCCATAATAAAAAAAAAATGCCTTACTCGCTTGAAACGTAATTTTAATTGGCCTACTTTAGAACTACCAGAGTGAGAAATGTGATGGGATTCGGTCGACTGTTACACAAGACATGAAATATAAACTTTTTTTTAAATATGGCTCTATCTTACAAAACGGCGAACAGAAGAGACTGTATAAACGCATTTGATATTTGTTATAGATACTGCCAGCATAAAAAGCTAAGTTGAAGTTTTTCACATGGTTTCGTAAACATAGCATTATAAGATTAAATGTTTATATGGCTGCAATTTTGAAAATAAGTATGTTACCTACTTAAAACGTGTAATTTTACGTTGTAGGTTAAAGTACTAATTATTTGCCAAATTTGGTAGGAATCGTTCCATCATTTCTCGAGTTATGACATAAAAATCTGTTTTTTTTTTCACGTATCACCATTTAAAATTATGGCGGTAGTAAATACTAATATAATTATAAGATAAGTTGAAATTTGTGGTATTGTTTCGTATATATAGAATAGTAAAATAAACTGTCTACATTTCCACCATTTAGAAAACAAGTGTCTGACTAACTTCAAAGATAACAATTTACATGGCATGCTGTGGTATCACTTATTTGCCAGATTTGGCAGGAATTGGTTGTTTCCTGAGATATTACATAAAAAATCTTAATGTTTTGATTTAGCACTGGCTTTCACAATGGAGTACATAAGAGCAATTTATTGGCATATTTGTTGCATATAATACAGTCTTCAAGCTTACCATGTTTGGTCAAAATTATTCAAACGATATTGTAGGTAAAGCAAATTGACCTAAAATATTTACATTACTGCCATTTTGGAAGTAAATGCTTTATTAATTTTATTTGTATATATGTAGATGTTTGGTGCCAAATATGGTGTTAATCGTTTGATAAATTTCCAAGGTGTAACTTAAAAGCAAAGTTTTTTTAATGTGGTAAAATCTCCCAAAATGGCTGACAAATTGCATTATCCTCTTTAAAATCAATGCTTATATAATGCACTGTCGACAAACTAAATCTGGTTGAAATCGGTTAAATGAATCCCGATGCATGACATTACTCTTAAATTAAAAATGGCTGCCATTTTGAAAATAGGCACCTTCCCCGTCGAAAACTATGGGCACAGTGGAGAGGTTTGGGTGGTCATTAAGTTCGGACTCTTGAGATGTCGATATAAAGCGGCGCTCGTGTGCAAGGATGGCGGAAAAGATTCCAGGGAATCGGTCGAAAACTATGAGTTAGGCCAGTTTGAAGATATTCGGATTTAGGGTTTAAACTTTTTTAGGGAAGAATATACACGGACACACATACACTTTACGCACACTTACAAACTCATATATACATAGTCCAACAGACAAGAAAGTGATAGCATAAGTACATTTCTTTTGGAAAGTAGGCTAAAAAGATTGAGATACAATAATATATAATCTGTACAGGTATTTACGGGAGCTGTGTGAAAATATAAAATATACAACGAAAAAATAAGAGCTAATTTAAAATTTGCTGCTTAATGTTTCGGAAAGTTTGCTTTGTACTAGGTGAACTGGACAGACGGATAGTGAGAAGGGAATATGGGTAGGAAAGGTGTAGTTCTTACGCGGGAAGAGACAGCTGCAGTGTTGGACGAATACTGGGCAATAGTATAGTGAAAGTAGCATATGTGGCGACAAGAGACTGCGACACTTGTTAGGGAAGGTGCCAGTGTTGTGAAAGTAGCATATGAGGCGGCAAGAGACTACGACACTTGTTAGGGAAGGTGCCAGTGTAGTAAAAGTGGCATATGATGTGGCAAGAGGCTGCGACACTTGTTAGGGAAGGTGCCAGTGTAGTAAAAGTAGCATATGTGGCGACAAGAGAGTGCGACAGTTGTTAGGGAAGGTGCCAGTGTGGTGAAAGTAGCATATGAGGCGGTAAGAGGCTGCGACACTTGTTAGGGAAGGTGCCAGTGTAGTAAAAGTAGCATATGAGGTGGCAAGAGACTGCGACACTTGTTAGGGAAGGTGCCAGTGTAGTAAAAGTAGCATATGAGGTGGCAAGAGACTGCGACACTTGTTAGGGAAGGTGCCAGTGTAGTAAAAGTAGCATATGAGGCGGCAAGAGACTGCGACACTTGTTAGGGAAGGTGCCAGTGTAGTAAAAGTAGCATATGAGGCGGCAAGAGACTGCGACACTTGTTAGGGAAGGTGCCAGTGTAGTAAAAGTAGCATATGAGGCGGCAAGAGACTGCGACACTTGTTAGGGAAGGTGCCAGTGTAGTAAAAGTAGCATATGAGGCGGCAAGAGACTGCGACACTTGTTAGGGAAGGTGCCAGTGTAGTAAAAGTAGCATATGAGGCGGCAAGAGACTGCGACACTTGTTAGGGAAGGTGCCAGTGTAGTAAAAGTAGCATATGAGGCGGCAAGAGACTGCGACACTTGTTAGGGAAGGTGCCAGTGTAGTAAAAGTAGCATATGAGGCGGCAAGAGACTGCGACACTTGTTAGGGAAGGTGCCAGTGTAGTAAAAGTAGCATATGAGGCGGCAAGAGACTGCGACACTTGTTAGGGAAGGTGCCAGTGTAGTAAAAGTAGCATATGAGGCGGCAAGAGACTGCGACACTTGTTAGGGAAGGTGCCAGTGTAGTAAAAGTAGCATATGAGGCGGCAAGAGACTGCGACACTTGTTAGGGAAGGTGCCAGTGTAGTAAAAGTAGCATATGAGGCGGCAAGAGACTGCGACACTTGTTAGGGAAGGTGCCAGTGTAGTAAAAGTAGCATATGAGGCGGCAAGAGACTGCGACACTTGTTAGGGAAGGTGCCAGTGTAGTAAAAGTAGCATATGAGGCGGCAAGAGACTGCGACACTTGTTAGGGAAGGTGCCAGTGTAGTAAAAGTAGCATATGAGGCGGCAAGAGACTGCGACACTTGTTAGGGAAGGTGCCAGTGTAGTAAAAGTAGCATATGAGGCGGCAAGAGACTGCGACACTTGTTAGGGAAGGTGCCAGTGTAGTAAAAGTAGCATATGAGGCGGCAAGAGACTGCGACACTTGTTAGGGAAGGTGCCAGTGTAGTAAAAGTAGCATATGAGGCGGCAAGAGACTGCGACACTTGTTAGGGAAGGTGCCAGTGTAGTAAAAGTAGCATATGAGGCGGCAAGAGACTGCGACACTTGTTAGGGAAGGTGCCAGTGTAGTAAAAGTAGCATATGAGGCGGCAAGAGACTGCGACACTTGTTAGGGAAGGTGCCAGTGTAGTAAAAGTAGCATATGAGGCGGCAAGAGACTGCGACACTTGTTAGGGAAGGTGCCAGTGTAGTAAAAGTAGCATATGAGGCGGCAAGAGACTGCGACACTTGTTAGGGAAGGTGCCAGTGTAGTAAAAGTAGCATATGAGGCGGCAAGAGACTGCGACACTTGTTAGGGAAGGTGCCAGTGTAGTAAAAGTAGCATATGAGGCGGCAAGAGACTGCGACACTTGTTAGGGAAGGTGCCAGTGTAGTAAAAGTAGCATATGAGGCGGCAAGAGACTGCGACACTTGTTAGGGAAGGTGCCAGTGTAGTAAAAGTAGCATATGAGGCGGCAAGAGACTGCGACACTTGTTAGGGAAGGTGCCAGTGTAGTAAAAGTAGCATATGAGGCGGCAAGAGACTGCGACACTTGTTAGGGAAGGTGCCAGTGTAGTAAAAGTAGCATATGAGGCGGCAAGAGACTGCGACACTTGTTAGGGAAGGTGCCAGTGTAGTAAAAGTAGCATATGAGGCGGCAAGAGACTGCGACACTTGTTAGGGAAGGTGCCAGTGTAGTAAAAGTAGCATATGAGGCGGCAAGAGACTGCGACACTTGTTAGGGAAGGTGCCAGTGTAGTAAAAGTAGCATATGAGGCGGCAAGAGACTGCGACACTTGTTAGGGAAGGTGCCAGTGTAGTAAAAGTAGCATATGAGGCGGCAAGAGACTGCGACACTTGTTAGGGAAGGTGCCAGTGTAGTAAAAGTAGCATATGAGGCGGCAAGAGACTGCGACACTTGTTAGGGAAGGTGCCAGTGTAGTAAAAGTAGCATATGAGGCGGCAAGAGACTGCGACACTTGTTAGGGAAGGTGCCAGTGTAGTAAAAGTAGCATATGAGGCGGCAAGAGACTGCGACACTTGTTAGGGAAGGTGCCAGTGTAGTAAAAGTAGCATATGAGGCGGCAAGAGACTGCGACACTTGTTAGGGAAGGTGCCAGTGTAGTAAAAGTAGCATATGAGGCGGCAAGAGACTGCGACACTTGTTAGGGAAGGTGCCAGTGTAGTAAAAGTAGCATATGAGGCGGCAAGAGACTGCGACACTTGTTAGGGAAGGTGCCAGTGTAGTAAAAGTAGCATATGAGGCGGCAAGAGACTGCGACACTTGTTAGGGAAGGTGCCAGTGTAATAAAAGTAGCGTATGAGGCGGCAAGAGACTGCGACACTTGTTAGGGAAGGGGCCAGTGTAGTAAAAGTGGCATATGAAGCGACAAGAGACAGCGACACTTATTAGGGAAGGTGCTAGTGTAGTGAAATTAGCAAANTGAAGCGACAAGAGACAGCGACACTTATTAGGGAAGGTGCTAGTGTAGTGAAATTAGCAAATGAGGCGGCAAGAGAGTGCGACACTTATTAGGGAAGGTGCTAGTGTAGTGAAATTAGCAAATGAGGCGGCAAGAGACTGCGACACTTGTTAGGGAAGGTGCCAGTGTAGTAAAAGTAGTGTATGAGGCGGCAAGAGCCTGCGACACTTGTTAGGGAAGGTGCCAGTGTAGTAAAAGTAGCATATGAGGCGGCAAGAGACTGCGACACTTGTTAGGGAAGGTTCCATTGTTGTAAAAGTAGCATATAAGGCGGCAAGAGACTGAGACACTTGTTAGGGAAGGAGCCAGTGTAGTAAAAGTAGCGTATGAGGCGGCCAGAGACTGCGACACTTGTAAGGGAAGGTTACAGTGTAGTAAAAGTAGCATATGAGGTGGCAAGAGACTGCGACACTTGTTAGCGAAGGTTCAGTTTGCGCAGTGAGGCCAGTGTTTCAAGGCGAAGCTGCGTGCTTCGGGCAGGTGTAATTGACAGTAGAGGAGTGACAGTAGTATCCCAAAGAGTGCACGCGGTTTTAAATCAAATAACAGTGTTTTCGTTGAAGTGGGCAGCAACAAAGTGATTGCACTATACCAAGAGTATATCTTGAGAAGTCATCAATGAGGATGTAGTAGTGGGCAGCTTATTCCAGTGAGGCTGTGTTCCAATTGAAAGCCTAGTAATTAATAATTTGTTATGATTCAAATGGAACTCTGCTGAGAGTCACTTTCTACCTAATTTGTGCTTTATATCGAGCAAAATTGTAGTTTGTATCGCATCAAGGCTTTTACGTGAAACTATCAGAATGACTATATAAAAACAAATAATTAGTTACCTGAAAAGTTGCATGTTTACAGTATATATTGCTTACATTTGCTTTAAAATGTATCGCAGTCTACATCATGTCATCGGTATTAAATTCGTGTATCCAGCTATTTACTCGCATATGCATTTATTCAATTACGTAAATCCGTAAAAAAAACTTATGTGAATAGCATTAATCCGTCTCCGCAATTTTTTATTTTTTTTTTTGCCGCTTTAGTTTCGAAAGAAATATAATGGGCATTTGGGATTTGGTAAATTAGTACTCAGCATATTTTATTACTTACTAACAACTAAATTCTGAAGTATAAAAGCCATAATCATTTAAAATACTAAATATATTCAATTGACTATTTCGTAAACTTAAAAAACCAATTTGAACATAGCCTGAGTGGGTGTTGATATTACAAGGGCAAGCAACAGTAAGGTGACCTGATACAGAGCAGTGAAGGTGAAAGTACTAAACCACGACACAGCTAGTGGTGGCAACAGTGGAGAGCAGTAAAGCGAGAACACTACTTCGCGGAACAGCTAGCGGTGGCCGCAGTGGACAGCAGTGTAGTGAGAAGACTACTCCTCGACACAGCTAGTTGAGGGTGCAGTGGACAGCAGTGTAGTGAGAACACAACTCCTCTGCACAGCTAGTTGTGGCTGCAGTGGACAGCAGTGTAGTGAGAACACTACTCCGCGTCACAGCTAGTGGTGGCTCAGTGGACAGCAGTGTAGCGAGAACACTACTCCGCGGCACAGCACTGTGCTTGAGAAGGCTGGAGTGCGGTGGGTCAGGTAATTCCTGCAGCGGATTAACTGTCACGGCAGGTAACGGTTAGCCCCACTTTCCAGCACCAGGCTACTTCAGCTTGTAAACACTTGTGGCGTGGACTGGCCGCTGCTACCTGCACGCCTTGCGCATTGCCTTCCCTCGGCGTTCACTGACTTTCTGTCAGGGTATGTTGGGCTCCTGCGGTGAAGCTGGTTTTCTAGCCATTTATTTGACATGACACTCCGTACTTTGTATATTCCCTGCATTGTTTACTCCACGTTACCAGTAGGAAAAATATTGCTTGAAAACATGATTTCCATGCGATTAATGTTTATGAGAAAAATAAACTTATATAAAAGTTGTACCCTGTTCACATTAAACCAATAGCATGAACGACGTGTATTTTCTCTGCAATTTAATTGTAACACTCTAATAGAATTCCAATTTTTCCCGCTAAATCTCTGCAATAAAAAATTTAATGTAACCTGCACGATAACTGAAAACCTCACGGTCATTATCCAATACCAGTGATAATAACACGACTAGTCAGCTTGAATTGTGACGTTTTCGAATCGCACAGGCTACTTACTATATCTATCCCTCAACACCCCTCGAGCAGTGCTGTGACGTCACTCGGATACCCTGCCCACGGTTAGCTAATGTTGTCTAGCGGCCGGAACTTGCTAAACAGTGTACTTAGATAGGGCTGGACGGTTTCCTACCACATTGTATAGGATCAAGCCTCTTTAATAAGTTTTCTGTTTCATATTAAGTCCAGTTAGTGTACTGACGATGTATAGTGCTCTGCCTAGTTGTGTCCTTACTTGTACTCATAATTTTGAGTGGTATTTCTCATTTTCATGTCACAACGAAGGAAAATTATCAGGGTTAACCGTTCTAAGATGAAAGGCTTGGATAGGCTCTTGGTATCAGGAGCCTGGGGCAAACTACAGTATTTGCCGCTCTGTGGACAGCCTTGCGTGAACATACCTATATCAATAATACCAGCTACGTGTTTACAAACAGTACATAAGTTAGATTTATTTTTTTAATTGTATCACATACGTGGCATTGCCGTATTTATTGTTAGGATTGTGATTATATTTGGCAGTGTAGGTCTCAATGCCAAAACAAATGTGTATGTATATAAATATACATTAATTATATATGTATAATATATATGCATATGTGCATAGGTGTGTTTGTAAATATACATGCAGATTGTTACGTTCTGACGCTCGCACTATACGCGTCCTCCACACGCAGCCCAGCTCTGTGGGGGTGNGACCCCCCCCCCTCCACAGGTAGACCCGCTCTCTGCCTCGTCGCTCGCCTGGCAGCTGGGGGAACGATTGTCAGCGATGGCCTTGCTGGCGTCACAGCCCCTCCTCCTCTACCCTGCTGGATAGCCGACGTGTTTAGAGGATGCGAAACCAAAAAAATTCGAAAAAAATGCCTAAACAAATCTCAAAGTTTAAAAGAAACTACAACTAATTTTTAAAAAGTTCCAAAGGTGTATTTAAATGTATTAAAAAATGTATAATAATTATTTTATAAAGGTAAATTTTTTGACGTTCCTCTACCACCACCCCACCAATTTTTGTATTTAATCGGTCAATTACTCGTCTATGTTTATTAGTTGGCAGACCTTCACACCCTCTCAGCCCCCTTCCTCTGCATAATCTATCTACTGTCCATTTATTTTTAGTATCGCCCACTAGAAAGCACTGGTAAGTTCTAAAATCCCAGTACGCCAGGTCGTGGGACATCACCGAGAAACTTAATCTGTAGCCACCGCTGACGTAAAAAAAAACTTTTTTTTTAGGAAACGCGTCCTTGGATATGTAAGAGACATCGTTTGAGCTGCAGCGGCGATGGTGACAGCACGTGTAGGTTGGTACCACGTGAAGCATTCACGAGTTGGCAGCCGTGAGTTATACTTTTCTCTTCCTGTGACACTAGTGACCTAGCTGAACACTCATTTCATATAAGTTGGCCAGATTCTGACAGTCAGTGAGTGGCAATTTGATGTACTCGAAACAAACAACGTGCCATTTACAAAATCCTGTATCAGCTGAAGCACAAACGAACAAAAGTTAATGTTACGTTGGCTATTCTGAGTGCACTGCCGACATTCATTAGACCAGCCGAAAATACGCGTGATAGGAAAGAGTTCCTAGGTTAATTAATACATTTATTGTACATGGTCATAAAACAGCGGTTTTTAGTGTTAGAAACTAAACTTCGTGCTAAAGTAGAAATGTATAGGTGTTCAAAATTAAAGACACGTCAAAACTATCCGTATTCAAGTAAAATGCAATTTCAAATCCTTTTTTCACGTCTTAATCGCCCCTCCCCAACCCCGCTTTCATTACGTGCTTGATATTAATTCCAAAAGCATACTGTTTCCTACAATATTGCATAATATTGTTGAATAATTTTTTCTAATAGTTTAACGATACATATTTCTAATTCGTCTCGTTCCGAGCCGGTAATAGAAGAACAGTCAACTTTACAAATACGCTATCTATTGAGCAAATTAAGAAGCTCAGACTTCACTCCGGACAGGACGTGTACGCTACCTATCGCATTTTTCCTAAAGCATTACCAGCCACAAAAAAAAAAAAAGCGTCCCACGTGCGACATATCTACATTTACGAACATATACCAATAGTTTTATTTTTCTTGAGTTCTGCATAATTTTTAAAGTAACATATATTTCGTGTACAGCATTTACGAACGACCCCACACACTCCCGAGGCCTCTCTATCCGCCTGCTGCGCCACCCAAGTAGTTCACCAATTGCCGCACGAAGCAACACCTCCTGGACGCGCTGACTCGTCGCACCCAGTTGATGGCGAATGAATACATAAACGAAAAGTAAACATTGGCGCTGCGATCGTTTACTGTCATATGTGAGATGGAATATAGTGGCTTGCTCACAGCTATCTAAAGCGCGCTGTCCGTCCAGCGATGGCTTCACACTAGCTAACAAGACTTGGAATATTTCGCACGTGGAATCTAATTTCTAGCATGAAAATTTATTATGTAATTCACGAGTATATACAAACACATCAAAATGTGAAACTACATATTGTTAAAAAAAAAATTTCAAAAAATCTTTAATCCACCACACCAAAGTCAATTTTGTAACAATCTACTAGAAAAAGAAAACCTCACACGCAAGTTACCATGGAGAAAAAAATAGCTAAAATTCGTAAACAATGTGCACCATGGTTAGCCCAGATAGGACCCTACCAGATGAGTTGAAAAAACTTGTGACCGACTTGCTAGCTGCTACCTTATCATCGCTGCCCTGCCTGGGAATAGATTTTTTTTTAATGGGAAAATATATTTCGTCCTCATTTATTTCACATAAAAGGTTATCTATTTTAAGTTAAAATGTGACAGGCAGGCTTTGCGTACCTGAAGTCGTTTTTATGCAGTTGCTACCAGAACGCGAATCAGATAAAGAGAGACTTAGCAGCTGTCTCCTAAAGAGGCATTTTACAACAGGTTGACGGGCTCTGGGATCAGCAACAAAGAATAAGCCAATGACGGGGTTCGTGCTAGAGCTTCTAACAGACTACGACATGCACATGTTCGTCGAGGAAGGAATCCGTGGTGGCGTGGCCCAGTGCGTCAAACGACATGCGGTGGCGAACAACATCTATGCGCCGGAAACACATGATCACAACAAGCCTTCCACCTTCTTACAGTGCCTCGACGCAAACAACCTGTGCGGCTGGGCAATGTCAGTACCATTGCCAATACGCAACTTTAAGTGGGCCGACATGAACATCGACGTCATGTCTGTACCAGAGGATGGGGCGACCAGTTACATCTTGGAGGTGGATGTCGATTATCCTGCAGCCCTGCACGAGGAACACCGTGATTTACCATTTCTCCCTGTCAACCAGAGCCCGCAGAGCTCTAAACAGCCCAAGCTGATGACAACGTTGGAAGACAAGAGCCGCTACATCGTCCGTTACCGTAACCTCAAGCAGTCTATGGAACATGGATTGAAGCTCGTCAAGATNGCCAGCGTGCCCGGATTCGCTTTCGACGCCATGTTGCGAGTTATGGGGGGTCGAGCTAGAGCTTCTAACAGACTACGACATGCACGTGTTCGTCGAGGAAGGAATCCGTGGTGGCGTGGCCCAGTGCGTCAAACGACATGCGGTGGCGAACAACATATATGCGCCAGAAACATATGATCACAGCAAGCCTTCCACCTTCTTACAGCGCCTCGACGCAAAGAACCTGTGCGGCTGGGCAATGTCACTACCATTGCCAGTACGCAACTTTAAGTGGGCCGACACGAACGTCGACGTCATGTCCGTATCAGAGGATGGGGCGACCAGTTACATCTTGGAGGTGGATGTTGAGTATCCTGCAGCCCTGCACGAGGAACACCGTGATTTACCATTTCTCCCCGTCAACCAGAGCCCGCGGAGCTCTAAACAGCCCAAGCTGATGACAACGTTGGAAGACAAGAGNTGGATGTTGAGTATCCTGCAGCCCTGCACGAGGAACACCGTGATTTACCATTTCTCCCCGTCAACCAGAGCCCGCGGAGCTCTAAACAGCCCAAGCTGATGACAACACTGGAAGACAAGAACCGCTACATCGTCCGTTACCGTAACCTCAAGCAGTCTATGGAACATGGATTGAAGCTCGTCAAGACTCACCGCGTGCTACGGTTCGAACAGACTGCATGGCTAAAGCCTTACGTGCATTTAAATACCGCAAAGCGACAGGCGGCCACCAACGATTTCGAGAAAGAATTTTTTAAACTAGCAAACAACGCAACTTTAGGCAAATTAATGGAGAACAAAAGAAAGCGCAAAAAATGGAATTGGTATGTAATGAAAAACGACTGAAGAAACTAGTGGCAAAACCGATATTACTAGACAGGATAATTTACGAAGGAAATCTTTACCTGATCCGACTGCAGCACGAAGCCATACTTCTTGACCAGTCCGTATACGCAGGGTTCGCAGTGCTTGACATGTCCAAGACGCAGATGTAGAGGCTCCACTATGACGCGATGAAGGCCCGATACGGATAAGACATCGACCTCCTGTATACAGACAAGGACTCGTTCCTGTTCCAGAGAAGAACACAGGACTTCTAAGAGGACATGGTTTCCGACGCAGAGTTCTTTGCACAGTTTGACACCAGCAGCTATACCACGAACCACAAGTGCTTTTCGCCCAGCAACAAGAAGATAGCGGGCAAGTTCAAGGACGAGAGCTTTGTTGAATCATGCCCGAATTCGTGTGGCTGCGGGCAAAACTGTATATATACAAATGTGGGTGAAAAGTCACAAAACGTGCCAAGGTAATTCAGAAATGCGTGGTGAAGAATAAAATAAAACTGGAAGACTTCATGGATGTTTTGAACAATTATACGAGCATAAGGGCGAAGGTCTACGTAATTCGCTCGCACCAGCATGTCTTGTATTCGCAGTGCATCAACAAGATGGCGCTACGATGGACAGAAGACAAGCGACTCATATGTGAAGATGGTGTACTCACGCATCCCTACGGCTATAATATCTAGGTGTCCTCCGCGATTGTCGTGTATGATTTTTTGTACATTGTGTATATAGATGTCTTCTGCATTTGGCTGTGTGTTATTTCTTGCACATATATGGCCTCTGCTTTTGGTCTGTTTTTTCTGCATTTTTGGCCATGTGTTCTCCACATTTGTGCATTTTTGTGTATATATATATAT